>BKCP01007982.1:71869-103019 GCA_008636005.1 Striga asiatica | reverse complement strand
TGTATAGATTATGTATTTTTTTTTTTTAATTAATTCCATAGCATCAACAGATAGATTATAAATAAATTTGTAATATAGAACTTATGTGCAGAAATTTGTAATATAGAACTTATGCACATCAATAGCCAATAGGTGAATTCAAGCTATTGCACACACCAATTTTTCCAAAACACTGCATTATCACAAGCACCATGTCGCATGAGTGTACATGAGTGTATGTAAGCGCATTTGTCGTACTGAAGAACCACAACTGATAACTAATAGGGCTAAATTGCAAAAACTAGCCAGTAACTTAGACGGGTTGGCAGTTTTACCCACCATCTTTCGATTTTGGCAATAATAGTCAAAACGTTTTGAAAAATCGGTCTTTCTACTCAAATCCGGCCAAACTCGTCGGAACTCCGCCCGAGGTCACAAAACATGCCAGCGTGGACTGCACGTGGATGAATTAATCCACCTCAGCTATACCGACTGTAAATACACCGTCCACGCGTTTTCTCCTTCATCTTTCTCACAAAAATCGGCCAAAAATCGAACAAAAAAGAAAAGCTCCAAACATCAACCCTAGATTTCCAAAGCTTTCTCGTTCGGTACAAGATTGAAGAAATTCGACTTAAGAGTGAAGCTCTAACGAGATGTCTTACAACACAGATAATCCAAATTGTACTTGTGGGTTGAGAGCTGAGATTCGTACTTCGTGGAAAACTCCCAATTGTGGAAGAAGATTTTTCTCGTGTCTCCATTGGCCTGTAAGTCATACAAGATTTAAGAGTTTTAGGCGAATAAGTGCTTTGTAAATTAATTTGATTTTTATTTTTATTTATTTATTTATTTTATTTTTGCTGGAATTCAGGGAGGAGGATGCAAGTTTTTTGGATGGGTCGATCCTCCTCTTTGTGCCCGTGCTCAACAAATAATTCCTGGGTTGCTCAGGAGATTGAATGAAATAGAAGAATCGAGTAAGAGTGCTGACATTGAAAAATTCGAGGTTCTGAAGTTTGATGAAGAAAACAAGAAATTGAAGAAACTCAATTTTCAGTCTGAAGAAAAAAACAAGAAGTTGAAGAAACTCAATTTTGAGTTTGAAGAAGAAAACAAGAAACTAAAGGCAGAAATTCTGAAATTGAAGTATGAGAGTGCAAAAAAAACAAGACTTCTAAGGATGTTAGTAGCATTATTGATAATTTGGAGTTTGGTGTTTTTCTTTTGTGGTTCTCAGACAGATGATGAAAAGATGGTGAATAATTGATATTAGGTTGATGCATATTTGTAATGTTGTTGACATTGTTGTATTTGGATGTAACTTGATCTTGTAATGGCACAACATGTTGTATTTGGATGTCACTTGATCTTGTAATGGCATAACAAATGTTAGTTTGTGTCATATTTGTGGGTAGTCTGTTGACCATTTTTTACAGTTTAACTGCAGCTTTGCCTGAAATACATGTAGCACAAAAATGTGCACACAAACTGTATGAACATAAAGATCATAACAAATTAATTACCAAATCCAACACAAAATCCAACAAATCCAGCACAAAACCCCTTATAATCCATAACAAACTACACAGTGCATACCAAATCCAACAAATTAGAATTCCTTACAAGACCATAACAAATTCATTACCAAATCCAACACAAAATGTATGAACATAAATTGTACACAAATTTTTACAACATCATAATAATTCCTTAGAACTCATATCAAAAACCATAACAAATCCATTACAAAATCCACAAAAACTACCAACCAAATCAGCCCATTATCAACCAGTACAAAAGATCTAAGCAAATCCAAAGTTCAAAAGATCTCTTAAGCAGTTCAGATTTCTAATATTATCCATAACAAACCAGTACAAAATCCCTAACAACCCATTATCAACCTAGTTCAACAGACACAAATTCACTTGTCATTGCCATGACCTTTTTTGTTAAGTACCAAGTACTTTTTCCGCTTATCAACTACAACCTTTTCATGAGCTAATGTAATGCTGCTTCCCACAAAAAAAACAGTTTTCTCTCCAGTAAATGTAGGAGGCCCTCTGATTTGAACTCCATGTGTGGCTTTTGTAGGCTGCACTGGGTTTCCTCTGACTAACTGCTCATACATGGATGGTCCAGGAGTTGATCTTTGCATTGTGGCCATCAAAGGTGTCTGGGACTGTTGTGTAGAAATTTCTTCCATCACCATACTTTCATCTTCATGACTTGACAGTGGTGGAAACAAAGTTGGGTTCACAGTACTTGCTAGGTTTCTAAGGGATGGACCACTTTTTCTTCTTACCTGAAATTAAAACACACATAAAAATAACTTAGTAATTGCACCCACAGTTAAATGATTATAAAACACAAAGTAGCAGTATATATATTTAAAACACACAGTAGCAGTTAATTGCACCCACAGTTAACTGAAATTAAAACACACAGTAGCAGTATGTACATTTAAATTAATTACCTGCATCTTCTGCATCTTCTGTACTGGTGGAGGTTGGTTAGTGGTAGATGAACATGTGGCTGCATTATGGCCTTCTCCACCACATCTGCTGCAGTTCACCTTTGTCTGTTGCCTCTTCACTTTTGTAGGAGCTGAAGGTCTTTTTTTCTTCTTATTTTTCCCAACTATCTCATCATTCTTTCTTCTCCTTGCCTTAGAAGGTCTCCCTGCACCCCTTCCAAAATTTTGTGGCAGTGGTGCTATGAAATGGTTATCCTCCCAAAGTTCAGTGCCATTAATGGGATACAAAGTGTTCCCATAAGCAGCCATATACTTGGACACTGTGTAGCATTCATCTACATAGTCCTCAACATTACCTCTCTGAAAATGGATGGCACTCAAAGCATGGCTGCATGGAATTCCAGACAATTCCCAAGACCTACATGAACAAACTCCATCCTTTAAGTTGACAGAGTATTGTGCACCATTGTTACACTTTATCTCAAAGTGTATGTCATCAGCCTTCACTGGTATGCAATTAGCCACTCCCTTATTGTGTAGTTCAAGAAGCTCCATTATTCTTGATCACAATTTATTCTTCCACTTTCTTGCAGCCCTATCTCTATTCTCTTGCATTTTCTTGGACACAACTACACTGAGTTGACCACTCTCACGAGTTGTGATAAATAAAAAATTAAAAATTCATCAGCAAAAATGGACAATTTTTCATATGAATAAAATACATGTCTTATGTCCCCACATGTCTGTATAAAGCCAAACATAAAACCAATGCAGGACCACCACTTTAATTCTAACATTTTAAGTATACTCTCTTGATAATAGTGTATTATTGTCACAAGAAAAAAAAAGAAAAACGAAATTTACAAAGAACACGCAAACTGGTGCGAAACAATAGAGGAAAATTAAGGAATCTTACTGTACGCAGGAGGAGAAGAGTTTGGATTCCTATTGCTTCGCAAGTATATTGAGGATGTCATCAAATCGACGTCTTAATTTCTAGGGTTCTTGATCAATTGCAGCATGAAGCATTAGGGTTTTTTTGGTCGATGTTTGGGGATTTTCGTTTTTGTTCGAATTTTGGCCGATATTTCTGTGAAAAATAAAGGAGAAAATGCGTGGATGGTGTATTTGTAGACGGTATAGCTGAGGTGTATTAATTCATCCACGTGCAGTCCGCGCTGGCATGTTTTGTAATCTCAGGCGGAGTTCCGACGAGTTTGGCCAGATTTGGGTAGAAAGACCGATTTTTCAAAACGTTTTGGCTATTATTGCCAAAATCGAAAGATGGTGGGTAAAATTGCCAACCCGTCTAAGTTACTGGCTAGTTTTTGCAATTTAGCCTAACTAATAGATTAGAGTTTCCGCTTCAATCACTCACGTGATTATTTAAAACTGACACGAGCATATATACACTATTGATAATAATTCAAAAATTCGATGGATCCATGGTTGATTTTCTTATAGAGAAATGCATTACTTAATATATTGACACTTGTCCAAAGTGTATTTATTGTAAGACATATATCAATACACTATTTGTGAATAACTGTAGATGACTCCATAAGCCCAGCCATTCGATTACTCCATATCAAAACTGTGGATCTATTATATATACATACTCCCACGCCAAGTCTAGCTGCAACTCCCTCCCACTAGCTAAGCCTCACTCTCCCACTCCCACACACCATTTATAAATTATAACTCTACAAAAACCACATGACAGATCCAAACCCGCTACTCTACCTAACCGGGTCGCCCGACCCCAATAACCCACCTCCCACGCCCTCCAAACACCTCCACACCGCGACAAATTCCCTAGACGCCACCATCGAGCACTGCATGGGCGACTTCGCTTGGGCTCAGCTCCTTCAGGCCACCCTCATCTCCCTCGCCTGGTTTTTCGACGCCCAGCAGACCTTCATCAGCGTCTTCACCGACGCCGACCCCAAGTGGACCTGCAACAACTCCTCCTCCACCTGTGCCGACCTCTGCCGCCTCCCACCTGGCAGCTGGTCCTGGGACCTCCCGCCTTCATCCTCCATCATCTCCGAGTGGTCCCTGCAGTGCTCCGGGCCTATCCTCACCGGCCTTCCCGCCTCCGCTTTCTTCCTCGGCTGCCTCGTCGGCGGCTTCGCCATGGCGGCCCTGGCTGACTCCTCCCTCGGCCGCAAAAACGCGCTCGCCCTCTCCTCCTTAATCATGTCCCTCGCCGGCGCGGCCGCCGCCTTCTCCCCCAACGTGTGGGTCTACGCGGCCCTCCGCCTCGTGAGCGGCTTCGGCCGATCCACCATCGGGACGTCCGCCCTCGTCCTCTCCACCGAGCTCGTCGGCCGGCGGTGGCGAGAGGTCGTCGGGGTTCTCGGATTCACCTTCTTCACTCTAGGCTTTCTCTCTCTTCCGGCGATCGCTTTCGCTCTCCGAGGCTCGTCGTGGCGGCTGCTCTACCTCTGGACGGGAGTCCCGTCGGTCGTGTACTCGGCCGTGATCTACTTGGTGGTGCGAGAGTCGCCGCGGTGGCTCTTCATCAGGGGCCGGCAGGAGGAGTTTGCCGAGACGCTGAGGAGCATCTCGGGCGCCGCGAACCGGGCAACGCTGACCGGGAGCTTCTTCGACCGGTGCGCGGCGGCGGAGGAGAAAGGATCGGCGGCGGAGGCCGGCGACGTGTTCTCGGCTTTGAGGGTGTTGGTGGGGAGGGGGTGGTCCGCGCGGCGGCTGGCGGCGGTGATGGTAGTGGGGTTCGGGATAGGAATGATTTATTACGGGATGCCTCTCGGTTTGGGGAACTTGTCGTTTGATCTGTATTTGAGTGTGACGCTGAATGCGCTGTCCGAGTTCCCGGCGTCCCTAGTGACGCTTCTGCTGATTAGGAGGCTGGGGAGGAGGGGTTTTGTAGTGGGGCTGGCTTTATTGAGTGGGATATGCAGCGTGGGGTGCGTGGTGGTTGAGTGGAGGGTGATGCAGGTGGGGCTTGAGCTCGTGTCGTTTTTCGGGGCGTGCACGGCTTTCGACGTCGTCCTGATTTACACGGTGGAGCTGTTCCCGACGTGCGTGAGGAACTCGGCGGTGTCGATGGTGAGGCAGGCGCTGGTGCTGGGTGGGGTGCTCAGCCCAGTGCTTGTGGCGGCGGGGAGAAAGAATGGGTTGGTGTTGTCGTACGGGGTGTTCGGAGTGACGATTGCCGCCTGCGGGCTGGCGGTGGTGCTTCTGCCGGAGACGAGGGGGAAGGTCCTTTGTGACACCATGGAGGAGGAGGAGGAGGGACGTTGGGGGGCCCACCAGGTGTATTGCGTTTGAGAATATAAGCGTACAGGAATATTATCATGTGGGCTGTGGGGAGATCTAAATTACCGTAAATTTCTTGTCAAACTCTTTTTGCCAATTTTACTTAATGTAAAAGTTTTTTTTATTTGTTTTTTTCTTCTTTTCTTCATTTGTAATGTAAAGGTNATTATTCAAGTACAAAACATTCTAATTTTAGAGTTATAAAGGTCAAAAAGAATTAACAAATACCGCGTATACAAGGGCATCGCATTGGCATGGGTGTGTGGAAATTTAAAAGGACCACCTATTAATATGGATGTTGTTCATTTGATTGAGAAAAATAAAAAACGTGGGTTTACCTTTGGCCGTTCAATGCATTGAACGATATTAATATACCTTTTCTTTTTTTGAGAAAAATAAAAAACGTGGGTTTACCTTTGGCCGTTCAATGCATTGAACGATATTAATATACCTTTTCTTTTTTTTAAATATTTAACGTATTTACTTTTTTTTGATCCATCTAGACAAAAAGTAATAATGCAAGCATAGGGATATTACCTTTTTATGTTCTCATATTATTTTGCAGGTTGACAGACATCTATTTCTCTTCACCGCTCGGGCCAGACTCACTCCGATAGACTGGATAGGCTGCACGCCACCTCATCATTTTGCACCACCCTCACTGCCGCCTGTCCAGCATCCACGCCACAGAGCTGTTGTTTGGCTGAGACCCAAGCTTCCTTGGATTAAGCCAAACACTGACGGATCTTTTGACCGACTTATCGGAGCCACCGGAGGTGAGGGTCTGATTAGGGACCACAGCGGTGCTCTTATTACTGTTTTCCATGCCTCTATTCGGGCCTCCTCAAACTACGATGCGGAGGTTTAATCCTCTCATATTCAGTTGACCCCTTGACATCTAAAATAAGCAGACTCGTATATTCAGTCGACCCCTTGTCATAAAAAAGATGCCGCCCCATCATGCATATTCGGTCAACCCCTTATCATTCAAGATTTATTTAATTACAAAGTTAAAATTACTATTTCAAATTATTTCATCAACTTCTTTCAATACACATAGATATCAGATGAAACGTCTTTGAAAAAAAAAAAGAAAAAGAAAAAAAAAACCATCGTTGTCCAATCGGACAAAATATTCATTAAGCTGAGGTGGCTAATAGTCATGGGCCTAATGTTAAGTCTCTAACGTTATCTCTATCATATCATCAAAAAGAATGTCTTTGATCATGGGAATCTAATCCTCGTCAGTAAATAATAGTGTTTGCCACTTCACTGTGCCATAACAACTAATTATTGGCACGTCATTTCAAAGAGTTCATCTGTTCATCACATACACAATTAAATTGATACTAGTACAATACCCGTGTATTACAGGAGTGTTGAATTAAAAGGATTTTGTAAAAAATATTAAATTTTTTATTTAAAAAATAAAACTAAAATAAATTAGTTTTATATTAAATATTACTTTGGGTTTTAATTAAATTATCAAATTATTTTTTTAATCATAATAATTAAGCACCCGTACATTAGATGATAATGTCAATCCGTGTTGAATTTTTTTACTTATATCATATAAAAATATCAATATTATTTATTATTACATAAGTACAGAAATATATATCTTAATTAAATAGAAATAATATGGTGATATGTATATGTATAAGTGCAGAATATATTTATTTAATATTAAACAAAATAGATTAATTTTTTTACTTAATTAGATGCCTAATACATCAAGTGTCGTATCAGTCGTGCTTCACAGTTTTTTAACTTTATATGTAATTTTAAATTTTATATAAATAATTATTTATTTTTATTATATTGACAACATACCAATTAGATTTGAAATAAATATCATTTTTAAAAGAATACATACTAATTTCTATTAATTTATAATATAATTTATAGTTTTATTTGATATAATTTAATTTAGTTTGATAAATAAATTTAAATTTTATTTATAAGGATATATATTACTGTTTTGTACTTTATATATATAAATAAATAAAAAAATACAAATGCAACACACTAATTTAGATTTTTTTTTCTTGACAATATTAACCATATTTAATGGATGTTATGGGAAACGATGGGATATAAAGAGACACTATGTATTAGATGGAGGGTTAAAAATAGAAAAATATGAACAAAATATCTATTTTTTTATTATTATAAAAATAAATATAATTTAATTATTTTATATATACAATATGGATGTCAAATCGAAGTTCATCAAAAGATGATTAATTTGATATATTATATATATAAAACCAATAAGAAATACAAAAGTTATCAACTTTTAAAATATAATTTCAATTCAATGGTTATAATAGGAAATAATATTAAAGTACAATTAATATAAATATTAATTTATATCCAAGCCTAACTCCAAAGCATGATTTTTTGGCAAATAGTATTCTGAAGCTGAGAGTTTGTCACGTAGGCTCAGCGCATTCTGAAATTATATATAAAGTCAATTCAATGGTTATAATAGAAAATAATATTAAAATACAATTAATTAATATAAATATTAATTTATATCCAAACCTAACTCCAAAGCATGATTTTTTGGCAAATAGTATTCCGAATCATGAGAGTTTGCCACATAGATTCAGCGCATTCTGAAATTATATATAGGGGGAATTGTGGAGGGAAAAATAAATCNAAGATGGAAACAAAAAAAAAAAAACAAAAGAAAATCAATAATGAATACCTAATCAAGATGCTATAATTTTGTTATTTAATCATAATTTTTAAATATTGACAATTGAAGTAACGAATAACTTTTCTTTGCAAATCTAGCACAATTCATATTTCAGCACCTATATATGTCCGGCAAACCATATCTACATGACTTATAATAGTAATTAAAAAATATTCCACATCACATCAACACCCTCTCTTTTTTCTCCTCCACTTGTTCTGCACAACAAACTAAAGGTCGTTCTTTTTAGGTAATTTTATGTTGAAATATCACTTATGATTTGTTACACATTGATTTTATAGAATAATTGGGCCTAATTTATATACTTAGTGGGCTATTTCTCTCATTATCAATTTATTTTGAGGTAGAACATCATTAAGATGCTTCTAAGTTCACCATCTTATAGTGCGTTTCACCTTGTGGGATCGCACCCTCTTTTCCCGTTCTACTATTTTACCTAAATTTTATTTTATGAAATTTGAGTTTTATTTATTGATCTTCATCATTATGAACAAGAAATGTTCAATTTACGTGTTACCCCACAACTTGTATATCCCTAAGCACTATACCACAAATCATGATTGCGTGTAACAAATCATTATAATTTCCCACCATTCATGAATCATTCAGCAAATATCAAGATCGATGATACAATTACAAACAATTAATCTCATTTATTCACGAATTCATCAATTATAAGAAAGACCAGAAAGATCGATCCACGAAAAATATTTTTAATCATTTGTAATTGAAAACATAGACCATTGAACATACTAAATATCTTCAACAATTACAAGTGTTTGACACTAGAACCAGCCATTTCATAAAATTTACACAAACACCACCAAATTCTATAAAATCATGACACTGGAAATAAGCCATTTCATAATAATCAATGACTTGGTATACATCACAGAGAAATAAAACCACCTCACTCGCTAGCCAAAAAGCTAGACATGATTAAACAAATTAATTACCTCACCGTTACCCCCCTAAAAAGAGAAAATAAATTATATATAATCAGAACTTGACTCTTCAATCTCATTACATATATATCATAAAAAAAAACAAAAAAAAAATAGATGTTATGAGCTGTCAATGTAAAATCTGTATGCCTTGTGTGTGTATACTATAATATATATTTTCCAAAAGCTATCTGATCAGTTGGATCCCGCATAACTTGGACACAACATGTTGTCGTGTGAAGAACATAAGTAATAAATCTCTTCCAAACTTGCTGTCCCATTAACACATTCTCTCAACTTCTCATAGCTCATCAAGTATTCTTGTTTAGGATTTTCCTCTGTTATAAGATCCATTTGTGGAAAGTCCTCCAGGGCCAGAGGTGGATACCCGGTCTCGTAAATCAGTCCCGTGTAATCCTGCATAAATTTTTACTATCTTTTATAACAACTAGTATTTGACCCTATGCATTTACACAGTGTAAATAGAATATTATAAGTCACATTTATACATATAGTATTAAAATTGTAAGTTATACAATGATATTATATTTTAAATATAGTGTATTATAAGTTATATTTATGCATATAATAATAAAATATAAATTAGATAATGATATTATATTTTAAAATTTGAGCGTTGGTTAAAATAAATAGTACATAACTATTTGATTGCATATGAACCACTATATTAATTACATAAAATATAATAAATAATGTAATTTTGAGAGATCGCCAATCTATTAGCTTAAAAATATTAAATTTATTATAACATTTGATTATGCGATTTTAAGGAATTTTACTATAACATTAAAATAAATTAACTTATTTAAAAATACAATCGCTAAATAAGATAAAAAAATATAATATTAATTTTAGAATAAATAACTTTAGCAAAAAGTTTACAATAATATTTTATGTTTATGTAACTTTCATATATCATTTAGTGTAAACTATAGTTATTAGTTTTAATAATAATTATTATATGATATAATAAAATAGTATAATTATTACTCCGTTAATGTAAAATGTCACGGTTTTTGTCTTAATTAACTCTTAAAAAAGTGCAATGAAATATTTTAGCTTTAATTAGATATGGTGGATTAATAATAATAATAATAATAATGATAATAATAATAGAAGATTGTAACATAAAAAGATGGTAAAGAATAACTAATATTATTAAATTTATTGTTAGTAATTAAATATAGAGAGAGATATATAAATGATAAAGTTTGTAATGGTTTTTGGAGGGAAATCAAAATAAAATTTTATTAAATGTTTTATTAAATGCTATTAGCCAACAATTATATATATATAGATAATAGTAATAATAATTAAAAATAATAATATTTAAAAGAAACAAAATTGCTCTTGCTCTTAATTAGTGTTTGAAAAATATAAAAAGCATGATTAATAAGTGAGGAAAGTCATTTTAGCCAGTCAAAAGAATTTATGGGAATTAGTGAAGAAAGATGTATGTATATATGTAGGCTTGATTAGGATTCAGTCTGGTGATTATTATCTCGTTTTACTTTTTGTTTTATGTTTTTTTTTTGCTTTCATATGGGTGCTTTAGAGAAAGATGGAAGGATTGATGGGCTTCCAAACTTTTGTGACTTTTAAATTTAAAGACATCTTCTCAAAGGGATAAAAAATATTCCGTGGACCATAAAATGGCTATTTGCCATGCCACCCTCTTTCTAAAAAGACAAAAAAACATATATACATGTAACTAAACAAAATGAAACAATTTATCACATTATAGTGTGTGTTTGTGTGTGTACCTGGATGAAATTTGATAAGTTTTGGGTATTATTGCCATGACAGTAGAACTTATCGGCCGAACTTTCGACCTCATCTGATGCGATCTGAGCCGTTGAATCTACATCTTTGGCGGCAATCGGTGTCCCTTGCGTGAGATCCGAGGATGATGCCTCGGAAGGGTTCTTGTTTATGTTTTGATTTTCCATTAGATTTTGTGACGTCTCGTGCGTGGGCCCACCACTGTAATCGTCCCACATCACTTGATCGAAGACTGCCGGCCCAAGTGGTTGTTTGTTGCTAGACTTGGTTATGACTACGTTTTTCTTGAAAACCCGGCATAACGCATATGAATCCTGTAAATAATAAATAAAAAAAAAAAAAGCGGATTTATTTATTCATTTATTAGATTTATTTAAATTACAAAGTGTAAAATATAGTGCGTACCTTGAGAGATGATCCGAAGGTCCCAGGTGTAGAGTCGATGAGTCGATATTCATGCATCACCCAATCAGTTCGAATGCCGTGGGGCGCTCTGCCCCTATAATACACCAGCGTTTTCTTCATGCCCACGGCCCGTTTTTGCGATTGGACGGCCCGATCTTTCCCAGTGGCCTTCCAATAGCCCGAACGGGTGGCCCGATTTGTCCTCGACCCGTTTGGGTATTTCCTGTCCCGTGGGCTGTAGAAGTACCACTCCATGTCCTTGCTGGGCAATAAAGATTTTTCTGCCAATATCAATTACCATTCACAATTTAATTATAAGTGCCGCCACAATATTGTTTGTACAAATTTTGTAAACGTAAATTGAATTAAAATATTCTAGGAAAATAATTGAGTACCAGGTAAATCCCATGGTTCACATTTGTAGAGGTCAACCTCTGGTATGACTTCAAGCTCAATTATCCCACCATTGATTTTCCGGTCAAGATAGTAGGCGACGAGCTCCTCGTCCGTTGGATGGAACCTAAATCCTGGGGGAAGGGTCATTGGCCCCATTTAATTTTGATGTGTTTCTTTTTTTTTTTTTTTTTTTNTTTTCTACGAGTAAATAATGTGAGATTTTGGGGGAAAGATATAATAGGAGAGACTAAAGAGAATAAATTATGTAATTGGAAAAGTCGGTGCCTGAAATGGGGCTTTGGACAATATTGGAACCTGGATTTATATATACAGCTCACTGTTGAGGATCAAAAAGCCATTAAAGTGGTCCTTGTCATCCAAACTCTTTTTTGCATAGATAATTAATTTATTTTGTGTTTCTTTTGTTTCGATTTATATTTTGTTCACACTTGACACACCACACTAACGTATTTAATAGCCTGGGTAGGATAAGGTTGGTTAGCCTAGATACGATGGGATAAAGTTGGTTAATCAACCTTATCACTCGTTTACTAAATAGGATTGAGATAAGGATATAGATGACATAGCATGAGTTGGCGCACGCGTGTATCTGTATCCTTGTTCGCAGTATAAAAAAAATCCTACCAATAGAGTGTGATAAATTTATCCTTGGGCTCAAATGCCTTTTATGTCGAAAAACAAATATGTATGTATATATATATATATAATTAATTAATTAATTTAAAATAATATTATTTAATCTAAAATAAATTTAATTTAAAAAAATATTATTTAATCTACAAAATATTAATTTAAATAATTTTATTAAATTTAAAAAATATTATTTAATATAAAATATTAATTTGATTAATTAAATAGATAGTTTAATGTACTTATCATAAATTTTTATCTACTTTGGTAAATATGGGACAATTTTCAAAGAAATTGAACCAAATCTGAGTCTGGGATAGATTGTCCTATCCCATCTTATCGGCAAAAATACACATCCACGTGTTAAACCCACAGCAAGACCAATTAAACGAGATTAAAGTTTTAAACGCAGATTTGAGGCCGCATAAAAGTTAATGTCCAAAATTACGAAACTAAAACAGAAGGAAAGAAAATCGCTGCTCAGCTGATTCTCACCGAAATCAGCTCGCGATTTTTTGGAATAAAAGAGATGCAACTAATAAGGAAGATTCCAAAACAGAAAAAATCACCTCTCTGGTATGGAAATGCGGAAATCGTGTCGAGAGGGAGTTTTCTGAATCTCGAGCTCGCAAACACTGTCATTCAAATCTCAAGTCGACATCGATCTGGGAGATTAAAGGTATATTTCGAATATTTTTCGTCTGATTTGAGGTAGCCAATGCTTTTTTCGTTGAACAGAATCTAAAAACAGGAATTCGATTTCATCAGATTGAATGTGTATTTTTTTTAGCCAATCCGTTTTCTTTTTTTTTTGGTTTTTTTTTTTTTTTTTTTTGTACTAATTGAGGTTTTTTGTGTGGCAGTTTGCAGCAAAATGTCTCCAATTATGGTGTTTTTGCACTACAATGGGGAGTGGTGTAACAACACTTACATTGATTTCGAAATTGGTGGAATTTCGGTGAATCAGACTACTTGTTTCAGAGATTTCACAAAGCAAGTTGGAGATCTACTGAAGATAAACCAAATGGAATCAATATTGAGTTTTAAGTATCAGGTACGAGATGGATATCCAGCAATTAAAATTGATGATGATCAAAGCCTTGGATTCTACATGGATTTGAAGTCAATGGAGGCTGATTACACTAAGTTTCCAGTATGTGTGATTAAGGAACAGAAAAATGCTTTGGTACCAATTCCACTCCTCATCAATGCCGGTCACAATGAAGTTGCATGGAATGAGTGTATTGTTGCTGCTTCAGACTTTGATCAGTTTGACTATGGGGCTTCAAACTCAATGAATTTTATGGATTTTGCAAGGGAAGCTGCCGAAGCCATGTCATTAGCTGCATCAAGTGTTGAAGAACAACAGACCACATATGGAGTTGTTGATTCGACATCAGGTAATGCGGTCGAAGTGATGCACAATCCATCAGTCGGGCATTCTTTTCCCAGCAAAACAAGTCTGCAGAAAATGCTTGCGATATATGCAATCAAAAACCAATTCCAATTCAAGGTAGAAAAATCGTGTCCTAAACAGTACTTCGTAAAGTGTGTATGGGATGGGTGCAACTGGTTCATTAAATCATCTAAAGTAAGACAGTCGAGTATGTTCAAAATCCGGGAAACGGTGAATGATCACAATTGTCCGTTTGAGGTCAGAACAAACAACCAACGACAAGCCACGTCAACACTTGTTAGTGAATGCATAAAGGGGAAATTCACAAACGTGAATACAAAATACAACCCTGGAGATTTATACACGATATGAAGTTGACATATGGTATCGATTTATCATACAAAAAGGCATGGAGATCAAAGCGCAAGGCTCTAGACGAGGTACAGGGAAAACCGGATGAGTCATACGAATACATTAATGAATACCTCCAAAAGCTCTGTCACTCGAATCCCGGAAGCATTGTGAATCTATGTACTACTGAAGATAAACATTTCATGTACCTGTTCATGTCTCTAAATGCTTCGATCAAGGCTTGGCCACATTGTAGGCCTATCATTGTGGTTGATGGAACGTTTCTGAAGTCTACATACGGGGGGGTTTTACTCACAGCATGTACGCAAGATGCAAATTCGCACGTACTCCCACTAGCTTTCTGCGTCGTGGACTCGGAAAACAATGAGTCATACTCTTGGTTTTTCAGCAAGTTGAAATCTGCCCTACCTAAGAGAGAGGGATTATGCATCGTTTCAGACGAACATTACAGCATTAAATACGGCATATCAAAGGTAATTATGAAAAACACCAGTATAGTTCTTCTTTTTATGGATGACCTGCAAGATAATATAAAATTAGTGTTCTTTTGAATGATTATGTTCTGTACTTTATAAAATTATTTTATATTTCACTTTACTATAGGTATATCCAGAAGCTTCACATTGTTTGTGCACTTACCATATCGCCAACAATTTGAGGAAGCACTTCAGAATGAAAACAACGGCAGTTAAGAATGCATTTATTGGAGCCTCTAGAGCATATACAAAGGAAGAGTTCAACAAGTACATGGTGGAACTGAAGAAGTTGGATCCAAGGGTACCAACACATCTTGAAACTATAGGCTTTCACAAATGGGCTCGTATCCACTGTCAAGAAAATAGATACTTCACAATGACGTCAAACGCAGCAGAAACTATAAACTCGGCTACAAAAGTGGTGCGTGAATTACCTATAACAACGTTGCTTGAATCTTTGAGATCAATACAACAAAAATGGAACGTGGCGAATCGAGAGGAGGCGAAGTGTATGTTTACTATCCTGACAAAAAAAGCAAACAATATCATTGAAGAAAATTACAACGTGGCTTCCCGTTTGTTTGTAAGTTATATTATGTTTATATTGAAATAATTTAATAGAATAAGTATTCTGTATGAAACTAAATTTGTGGATGAAACTAAATTTGTGTATATGATGACAGGTCCAGAAGGCAAGCGATCAAGTTTATAAGGTGTATAACGATGTGTATTCACATGTCGTCAATTTGGATGCCAAGACGTGCACTTGCAATCAATTTCAAATGGATGAGATACCATGTCCACATGCCATACGTGTCATCCGGTCTTTACATATTGATCCAGTGCCATTTTGCTCTGATTACTACAAGACGGCAAACTTTTTGGAGACGTATGCTGAAGCAGTTTATCCTATCGAAGGTTCGCAAACATTTGATGCTGTGGACAATAAAAAACAGAGAATGGTGCAACCACCTATAGGCAGAGCGAAATCGGGGCGTAGGCGAAACAAACGATACAAGTCTGCATTTGAGCCTCCTAAAAAGAACAAGTGTGGAAAATGCGACGAGAGGGGCCATAATGTAAAGACCTGCCCAAATCCTGCAAAAATTAGAGGAGATAACCATTGTTGAAGTTGCAGGTTTTATTTTTCAATTATTTTCAAAGTTGATGCTCTGTTGATCTAATTACAAACTGTGAATATTTTTTGAGTGCAACAGATTTGATATATTGGTTTTTATATAGGTTGCGATTGGTCCTTGACCTTGTGTTATATTGGTGGTATCGATTTTTAAACTACATTTTGAAATCGGTATGTATGTGGAGTAGTAGTTTGATATTTTGATATTAGTGTAATTGTGTATAGATTTGTATGTAATTTGATTGTTAAGATACTGTTTACATTACCCAAAGAGAAACTCAGAAAATACAAAAAGTAAACACCAAATGGACACATGAGATTCTGATAGCAACAACCATGAAAAAATCCAAAAAATAATGCAAGAACAACATCAAAACGTGCCAAAAATATTGTCAATTCAAACAACTACTAAAAATAAACCATTTATTCATAATAAAACCATCATCTTTTTCACAAAATATAAAATAGTTTAGAAATTCCACAAATAAACACATAAATTACACAAGTACAAAAAATATTGGGACCTGATAGTCATTGATAGACATGAAAAATATTACAAGTACAATACAGAAATACTACCAATATTCCTTAAAACAACATATGAATTGTAGAAAAATGTAATACAATACATAAAAACAACAAGAAATAAACCTGATAACATACAATCATTCAAAACATGTCCAACATATTCCATAACACACCATGCCCAAAAAGGAGAAACGCCAGAGTTTAGTTTGTCTACATAGTCGGACAAAAATACATGATAGAAAACAATGTCAACCAACATCACTAAACAACATCAAAATTCCTAATGCTAATTAGTAGGGGGAACTACTAGCGAACTTCGATAATTTGCCGGCAACGGACCCGGCGAATCATCATCACTCTCGGATTCTTTTTCCTGCTTCATTTTTCCATGTGTGTACAATAGGTATGCAAACCTTGACCGCTCAACATCAATGTCAAAGGTATCAGGATTGATGGGCTCATTAGAAACAAAATACTCCGCAAAAGCAGCAACAAATGCACCACAATCACTGGCAAGAATGTAAACAAGAAATATAGAAAAAATATAATTAATAGTTAAATAAAAAAGAACATATCAAAGTTGTAAACTAAATTAAAATACAACTTACCAGCATTGCTGCCGGGGCAAATCTTCCACGAAAATGACATCAAGAGGATCATTCTCTGCCTTGCCCGAGTAGGGACCAATGTTTGTTTTGATGTCAGCACGTCTAGAGACAAAGTGTACCAAATCAAGAAATATGGGTATCAATATGGAATATCGTTTAACACTCTCTAGCACAACCTGGTCAAAATCAGTCGATCGATAGGAGTTATAAATCATCAACGTCCTAGTTGCGAACGACAACCTCCCTAATATCCAATGGCCTACGCCTTGCAATTCAACATGAATCGGAAAGAGTACGTGATCAACATTGAGCCATGACTGCCCACAGATAATTTTGAAGCCAAACATGTAGTCGACAATGACACTATTGATCGTACAAATCCGGGGGTCACATGAGTTAACAATGTACAAAGAATATAGTGACTTCATTTGTTGGTCGAAAAAATTATCAGTGGTAGTAAATTTCTGAGACGGTTCAAGCGCATACAGTCCAATCTTTCGGATGTAGTAGAACAAAACATCAATATGCTGAAAAATAAATATTTAAAAATTAGTATGCGAAAAAAGAAAAAAGGATGAAGACCATCACAGTAAAATGATACTTACACTACCGTCAAGGAAACAGTCGGATTCATACAAGGTGTAGAACCAATTCTTATCAGAAATCACGTCAACGTTAAAATCAAATGGGGGGCTTAAGGTTGTATGCTTCTTGTCATAGAACAAAAACCTTTCAGAAGATGAATTAAATTTAAAATAAGAAAAATGAACAAATGAAGAAATGTAATAAAAAAAACAAAATGAAAGTACATACCCTTCATTTTTCTTACGCCGCTTCTTAAGCTTACCCACCTTGAGCCACTTAAATAAATCATCAGTTACATCAAAACGTATCGTGTCCCAAAAATCGGTGTCGAAAGGGCATGACTTACAAATAACTGGTCCCTTTTTTACACGTTTGCTTTTCTCAAATGGAATGTCGACTACCGGCACTTGATCATCCGCATTCTGGTTAACCTGTGAATAAACTTTTTTGGTTTATTTTTAGGACATCGAACGGTAAGATAAACTGTGAATAAACTATTTGATTTCAATTCAAGGAAAACATGAGGTTTATTTTTAGGACATCGAACGGTACGATAATCTGTGAATAGACTTTTTGATTTCAGTTCAAGGAAAACATGAGGTTTATTTTTAGGACATCGAACAGTAAGATAAACTGTGAATAAACTATTTGATTTCAATTCAAGGAAAACATGAGGTTTATTTTTAGGACATCGAATGGTACGATAAACTGTGAATAAACTTTTTGATTTCAATTCAAGGAAAACATGAGGTTTATTTTTTAGACATCGAACGGTAAGATAAACTGTGAATTTGAAACCTTATGCACATCCATTGCACCAACACCAACCAGATAAATTGAATATATAAACCTACACACACACACACACGCATTTGTTCAAATACTTTAATCATTAACAAATGACTATAACCACAGATAAACAACAGATAAACCAACAAAAAACAATATGCATAAACAAGGATTACTGATTTGTTGGCAGTTTGCATGCTTTTCAATTTCCCCTCGGTCGTCCTATCAATCTCATCAATCATTTCTGTAGTCCAAAGAGGGAAACCATCATCATCAAAATCTTCATTACGTTCACCACTCCCTTGTACAAACTGAAAACATATCAATTAAACAAAAAAAGGATTACTGATTTTAAAGGTAGACAAAGCTGTGATCATAGAAACAAAATCGAATATAGACTCACAACTCCACCATCAACTTCCTTGTGGATCCCAACGTTCTCTTGTTGACGACTACTTCCTGGAACATCGTTGGACTTAGCACCCTCTCCACCCTTTAATCCCTTAAAAAGTAAACATAGTTAACTTAGATAAAAAATAAATTATGAAAACACAAATGATACATAAATACATTTAACTTAGATGTGTTTTGTTAATAAGGAAAAATGGTAGATTGAGCATAAACCGTTTGAGGAATATCTTGGTTATCCACATCATGGGGGAGGTCTTGTTGTTTACCACTTTCTTCATGCTGATACATAGTTAAGTGAAATATTAAAAAAACGAAACACATGTATATATATGTAAAAGTAAACCAACAATAAACCAATTATAAACTTACCAGCTTTGTTTCTTTAAGACTGAGGATCTCATGCATCACTTTAGTCGAAAAGTCGGTAAACAACTTCTTCAGATCATCAACATCATTCTTGAATAACTTTTTCAAATCATCCAAATCATCCATAATCTTCACTTGCTTTGAAGACAGCTCGTCTAAACGTTGTATAATAGGAGACTCGGTTGGACCGGGAACAGGGAATGTATGAGAACTTTTAGTTTCATTACGGAAGAACTCGTTCCTTTCGACAAAAAACCCGTCCAGCTGAAGCGTCATCTTCTCCGATTCGGTGGGAGTTATATTTTTGAACTGAATGGATAAATACCCATAAAAAAATAAAACAACTTAGAGCAATGTTGTGAAAAGATAACTTAATAATAAAATATTATAAAAAGGGGACTAAGAGAAACCTTATCTGATGGCAAGGTCAAGAAAACCCTCTCGATGAATCGTCTACCACGTGTCACATGTACCTCCCAATTTAACATCCGTGGTACATTAGAAACTGCAAGACGAGTACATATGACTCCATCTGTGCTATCACACACCTCATAAAACCACAACTGGAGTGATAGAATAAACCCTCGTATCCTATAGACATATACTCTTTTTTCAGTGCCATCTAATTGCTGCAGCAAAGTCTCCTTGTTACGAGATGACATCTTTAGATAATCAATGGTGTAGTCGTACACCTCTTTACCCCACGGATAATTATCACAGTCTTGGCTATCAAGAATATCTAACAAACACCTATCAAACAAAAGATTATCCTGAGCCCCCATGAGAAAATTTGCGAGCAAGTGAAGCTTGGCAAGTTTGATTGCATCATGGTCGTTTATCCACGCTCTGTTAAGAAACTGCCCTTTAATAGAATGACGGGACAAACCAACATTGGCAAAATATCTATCAAAAAGACCATCAGGGACAGGAGGAAAACAAAGTTTTTTACACGAGCCATTGCATTTCAGACCACTTATCACAGCGAACTCCTCGACCCCAAATCTCATGATCTTCCCACCAAAGTCAAACCACAGTTCATCCAACCTCGGCTGGTGTACTTCTCGTAATGAAATCAAATTGAGAAGTTGGTTCTGAACCTTACAATGAGGTAGGTCAATAAATTTACCAAAAGCAGAATTTCTAAACATCTCCAATTGATCATTCGACAACAGACGCTTAATGTCAGCAATAGGCGTGGTAGAACGACTGTTATCATTGCTGTTGATTATCTTCACGGTCAATGCTCTTGAGTTTGGAACAATCAATTCCCAATCCTAATAAAAACAACAAACAATTGATACCGACAATAACACTAAAACATATAGGCTAGATCTAACTAGTTTATACAGACATAAAGATTTGTACCTACAATGACATTCTTTGCTTGTCAACATGCATAGCAACAATTTTAGTGATAATCAACAAACAACATGTATAGCAATAATTTTAGTGAGAATAAACAAACATATGAAATAACAAAAAATTGGACAAACTTAAACATAAATTATAAGAACACAGATAGTAGGAAAACATACTTCTAAAGGAAAAAAATACCTTGTGTTCTCTTTGTGGTTTATTCCTGACATCTTCATCGTCAAGCTCGGAACAAATCGATTTATGCCTATGTGTGTTGCCCTTGGACCTCCTCGGTACTGATTTGCTAGCCTCAGAGCCATCCTCACTTTCTTCTTCGTCCAAAGAAATGCATTGTTCAACTTCAAAATCAGAATCGATGTCTTCTGGATATTTAACCTTCCTCTTCCCCTTAGCATCGCCCTTGACCTCCATTGGATTATTTTGAGAAAATCGTTTCTTCTGAGCACTAGAACGAGTAATCGGGCGTCTGATATGCGATTGATCTTCCACAAATGACTTTCTCTCCTTTATAACAACGCCTTGGGTCTGCTGATTCTTCTTGGCAAACGGAATTTTCTTTTGAACGAGCCTTCGACGCTCGGGAACTGCAACCTTGGGATGCTTTTGCTCCATAGCTCCTCTGCCTTCAGATGAAGTATCAGAGACATAGTTTTCGTCCTTCTCTCTCGCCATCTAGATCGAGATTTGTTTCCAGAACTTTGCTTTGAACATATTAGGGTAGGATCTGAAGAAAAGGTAATTATCAACTCCACTGCAATTTTTTGATATGCGTGTGTGCAGGTTGCGTGTTTTGGTGGAGGAGATAATTTCAGAATCTCAATTAATGATAAAGTTACCGTTTTTTATTCAGCTAATTAATGATTAATTAGAGGTGGGAAAGTGGGATTGAATTTTTGCATAATTTCGTAATTGGGCCTTTACAAAATCAGATGTGCGAAACATTTTAAAATCTCGTATAATGGGCTTCATAAAAACCTGAGCTCGTGCGCAGGGTAATTTTTTCAAAAGTATTTTGAGTTAATCCAACATAAACGCCCAAAATATTAAGAGAAAATTATACCCTATACAAGATATATTGTTGTGTACAAATTGTTATATTACCGAGTACCGAATCGAATGATCCGTTCCCCGGGTCGATCTCTCGAGGAAGGCGGTTCGGAATCTAGAATTGGTGTTGATGACACACGAAAGCAAGATAAATCCTAAACACTCTAATCACAATTAGGGTTTGAACTATCAGCTAGAAAATAACAGAAAATGCATGAAACATAAATTAACTCAAGAACATGAAATAAACAATGATAAAGATGTTAGGGAATCGGGAATATTTGTTTCGGTTCGAATTGCAGTTAACGGGCAAGTGATTGCTCGGTTAAATGACTCGAATAACCTACTCGTTCAGAGATTCATCCTCAATAACTTTTCGTAACAAGAGAACAAACTAGAACGGCAAATTAACAATTCATTTAACTCCTAGGCAATACAGTTACGAACAAGCCTAGTTCATAGTAGCCTATTTCGACCGACTCCTCCCCTTTCGGTTCTAAGAGTCGATTAAAGTACACTAGAGGGTGGTTAATCGACTAGTCCGTTAAGAGTTAAAAACATCAAGCACGAATTTATCGAATTCAATCCAAACAATTGCAAGTTGAAGTGTCACTCTTCAACAATTCTCAAAACTCAAGCTCAAAATTGAAAAAACCCTACTAAAAGATTAACTCGTATGAATTTGAACAACCTGAGCCCGACAATCACAAACGATTTCAAAACATCAATCCCCTATCCCTAGCATATGAATTTAGCCACTCATCATCAATTCAACATCAACATCAATATCAATCAAAGCCATCATCATCACAGATAAAATGAAATAGAAAGCTTACAATTAAATATGAATCCAATGTCGAAAGAACAACGAACAATCCAAATCCACGAGTCAAATCTTGGTGTTTTCACAATTCAAGATCAATTCCAAGTGAAAGATAAGAGAAAACTGAGTTCTGGGGTGGAAAAGTACGAGAGCCAACTCAAAACCTAAGTGGAACGTCCCCTCAAAACTGATCAAAATCGCGAAATAAAAATCCTGCTGTCGCGACCTCCGCGGCCGCGACTTCCTCCTCCGCGGCCGCGACCATCTCCGAGGCCGCGAGCTCATCTGGCCAGTTTTGGGATGTTTTGGGCAGCTCGCGGCCGCGGTGAAGAAAACTGAGCTGCTGCGCACGGCTTAATGTTTCGGGCTCGTTTAGGCTCGTCCGAACTCGGAATTGAGTTCCGTTTTTTGCTATGCGTCACCAACGAACCCATCTATCCAGTTATGCTCTCAAAACCAACTTTTCCTGAAGAGAAAATTCGCCCAAAGCTCCTGACCTACACACCAAAAAATGACAAAACATAAAAGAAAACCGAAAAAACAAACGAAAAACACCTAAGGACTCAAGATGAAGGAAAACACATAATAAAACACGAAACGGACTAAAAACTAAAGAAACGACCTAAAATGGGGAAAAACAAAGATAAAATAAACACGAAAAACGCAACAAAAATGAGACAAACAACTCCCCCACACTTAAACCTTTGTTCGTCCCGAACAAAAAGAAAAGAAAACATGACACGAGCATGGATACAGATTCAAATAAGAAGAGTTTCAAAATGTTCAAGTCAACCTGGTTGAATTCCAACGATCGTGAAACCATATGCCTCAAATATAAGCTTGGCCTCGAAATGACAAACTCTCAAACGCATAGATTATAATATAGGCCTCACTCATTTTCTTACATGAATATGTCAAAATTGGTCAATATTCAAGTTTCAACATATGCTTGCCAATCGTTTAAATTACTAGAAAACAATCAAAGTTCAAAAGATGCGAATCAAGAGGACTTCACAGGTTGTAATTGTTTGGTTCGATAGTACCGTACGGGCTTTAAGCAGCGGAATTTAAAATTTTTAAAGTAAGTATTTATCGAATAAATACAACACCCGTACATACTAATTGTGAATTAACTGATCGTCATCTTTAAAACATGCATCACATACAAATTTTGATTTGTTATATTAAAGTAAATACCAGTAGAAATATTTACCGAGTGTCTTGAACTCCTTCAACAAAGATGTGGATTGTGGGAATCGGTTCCCGGTTGTAACTTCAACGGCTTGAGATTACTCGCTTTAGGAATCCAAGTGTATTCCCTCTAATCGTATCCACCCTATGAAGCCCGGTTCCGACTACCTTCCTTTGCTAGTAGGAATGTCTCGGTTTTCTTGTATAGGAATATATATATATAGTTATAATTTGGGAATTACCAAGAACACTTTCTTGAAATATATGAAGAACACTTTCTTCTCTCTTTGATTTTCTCTCAAAATCACTTAGCAATATTTGCAAACATTTTGCATCTATTTATACTAAACATTTTAGCATAAAATAATCAATATTTAGTAATATTTAAATAAAATCATATTTTATTTAAATAATGTTTACTAACTATTGACTTTGAAAATAATAATCTATGTTTGGTTGTTCATAACCACCATTACCAACCATCTATTATAATCATATTTATTATTTTAATCCTTAAATCATATTTAAAGATATAAATAATAATTGAATAATAAATCTTGAGAATCTTTCTCAAGACTTTATTATTATATCATTTTCCCAATTTTTATCCATATTATAATAATCATATTATTATTATTTTGGTTTTTGAAATTTAAAATCCTATTTTAAAATTCAACTTTATTAATTTAGTAATTACCTTAATTACTAAAGTAATATCCAAAATGTAATTAATCAATCTTATTGATTAATATATTCCTTTAATTGATATCTAATCAAATTAGATATTTATCAATTAATTCTAACCATTAGAAATACAATCTTTACCTTTGTTCATAATTAGTGTGACCTTTTAGGTTCACCTTAATACTAGTAGTGGGTTTACAACACTTTGTAATTTGAGTTAAATCTAATTAACTCTTATTCTTGAATTAACTCTTTAATTCTAGAACCCACATATCATGGTAACACCTAGCAAGCAGCATGAATCTAGTATTAAGTGAATAGCGAGTAAACCTATTTCAATTACAACTCCATACATGTAAAATCCTTTCGACATCTAATTTCCCGATTAAGTCTTGGGTATGATTTTGTCGAAACCCAAATTGACTTAATAACTATGATTCTATTTCAAGTTTATTAACCCGTTTATGAATCACTATTCATCTCTGCCTTGGCCAAGGACTTTGGATTAATAACTATGAAACACATAGGAAATTCACTTATCTTCATAAGTGTCGAATCCTTTATTGGCCACTAACAAACTTCCATACATATTAACATAATACCCAAAATATCCCTTTATACGATAGTGCTAGCTACCAAAAGGATAAATCAAAGTAGAATGTAATATGCACAAAGTTACCATTGTGCCTCAAGTCTTAGGATTAGTCATGTACTATTGTAACATGAAAATTCTTATTCGACAGATTATTAACTAAAATAATTCTTCATTAAGAATTTTCATACGGTCATGTTCAGTGAACTTGTTCTCTAACAAGCACCCACATAAATGTATTTGCGTCACACGCTAATGTTGATGGAATGCAACATTCTTGTCCAACAAGCGTACAAACTATGTGCAAGTCTTTTATGGATTATTCGATATCCCATCTCGAAACATCTCGACTTGGAACTGTATTTAAGATCACGGCTTTCAAGGTATGTTCCATGATCACCATCTCTATGCGCAACCATACCTTATAACCATAAATGATCTAGGGATTTTATCTTAAGTGTATTTATAAGATAAATGCTTTCTCTTAAGATAAAGAAATGCCTTATTCATAATATAATTCCAATAGACTGTATTTACAAGTAGAATACGTCCAATCAGATTGGAACGCCGGGTACCCTACTCTAACAGTAATGTGGCTTAGGTAAAGATATGAATATATAAGGACACGAAGCTCAAATAGACAATCAAGGTTCTCGAGTATACTCAAGCATTCCGCTACTCATCCCGAATCAACAAGGCAAAACACTTACTACCCAAACAACATTCCACAAACGTGATAGATGCTGAGAACAAGTTGCAACATCATCACTTAACCTTATTTTTTTTTTCTTTTTTTTTTATATTTTTATTTGGAGAGTAACTTTTTCCAACAAGATTGAATCAAAAGGACAACATTCTGTAGGTGTGAACGTTGGAGGTCATCCAAGTTTCCTACAATAGTTTCCCAATGCTCATTGCCTGTCAAAATGAATCGACTAGTAAGAGGAGCAGAATCCATTCGATTCGTCCTGTGAACTCTCAAGTTTTTTTTTTTTTTGAAATATTTTTATTTGGTCAAGCAATAGAAATCCAACTCCAATTCACCTCATTCAACAACGACACCATTTTCACCAATCATCACAAAATCAGTCAACAAAATACATTATATGCATGGCTGACAAGAAAACGCTCAAGGCTCAAACGGGCTACTAGGGATAAAACCGTTTAGGGTCAAAGAACAAGGCTAAAGAGAGTTAATCAAACAAAACGCCTCAATCACTTTCGCAATTTCAAACTCTAATCGATTCCTTTCAAATAAACTCAAGGCAAGTTCTAATCATTCAAGAATATGACCAATATCTCACAAGAAAGAAGAGTAAGGATCAAAACCTCACAAGGCAAATATATGTCACTCAAAGCAATCAAGCATATACCGAGGCAATGACCACACGTCCGTCATCACAACTTCCCAATTTCATCAAACATTCATCAACAAATTATATAATCCACCAATACCATGCTCAAAAACACAAAAACCTAAAACTAGTCCGGCCCACCATATAAGCATGCAAAAATTCCAAATAGACTCCCCCACACTTAAAATGAGGCAATGACCTCATTGCTTCAACTCAAAACAGGAAGTCAAATACAAGGACAAAACAATTTCACATAATGAACCAATCTAGCAACTAACACAAGACACAAACTCAAAAGAAAAGACAAGAGAAAGAACAACTCAAAAAGGATAGAAAGAAAAGGGAAAAAAGGGTGTGCAAACCGAAGTGTATCGAGGAGAGTAAGCATTCACGTGCGAGCCATTCGTCTATGCTCAGCCAGAACAGCGAAACTCTTCATTCAACTCAATTCTCATGCCCGAGCTCGCAACTAGTACCTGCCAAGAAAAACACAGAACTCCAAAACTCCCATTATTCAAAGAATAAAACTAAAAAGCATAAAAGAAAATATCTAGGAAAGTAATAAATCACTTGGGTTGCCTCCCAAGAAGCGCTTGTTTAACGTCATTAGCTTGACGAAACCTGTGAGGAACTCAGCCAGGGTCCAAGAAGAAATGACGATCGTGCCACGCCTTTGTATTCTCGAGAAGTGGCAGTGCTGGCTCTAAGGCCAGAAGGCGGGCACTGTGGGCACGAGTGGCTATGTTCTCGATGTAGTGAGTCTCTTCACGAGCAACCCCCAATGTTTAGAACAGAGCCTTCCCTAACCGAGCTCCCTTGTCAACCTCGGCAATCAAAGGCACATCAATGGAGCAAGTCGAAGAAAATACCATCACCTCCGGAAAGCAGTGCAGTGGCCTCGGAGGCGGATACTCCAACTCGAAGGTAGGAGGAGGGTCTTGTGAATCGACTTCCTCCTCTAATGCATCGTACCCGGCTCGTGGGAGAATGTCATCCTCTTCGGCCTCACACATTTGCTGTAGAATTCGAGTTTGAGGTTCAAGCATGAGGTGTGGGTTGTCGACTTGTGCCTCAATCGAATCGAGACGTACAGTGAGGCTCTCTATTTGTGTGCTCAGCTGAGCACATCCGAGCTCAATCTCCTTTTCTTGGTTTTCTCGGGCCATCATCCAATCGAGGATGAGGTCGAGCTTGGAATTGTACTCTGAGGAGTCGTCCTGGAGCTCATTTAGTTGCTCGGGTATGAGATGTGGGTCCACAACCTCGAGCTTGTGGACCTGGGACTCGATCGATTCGATGCACCTTGCTAGACTTTCCACTTGCTCGCTCAATCGGGCACATCTGAGCTCAATCTCCTCCTCATGTTTCACTCGGGCGATCAATCGATCTAAGATGAGATCGAGTTTGGCACTGTATGCGGCCTCTTCTTCTCGAGCTGATTTGGACTCTATGAAATCAAGAATTTAGTCTAGCTTCTCGTTAAACTCATGGGACTCATAAGTTTGCTCAACCGGAAAATCGTTCCAGCACTGCTCGGAAGAATATGGGTAAGGTTGGGTGTGGTACCCAGGGAAACAGACCGACTCGTCGTTCCAAGATGGGTAGTGCAGGGAGGAGTACCCATGATTGAAGTTCATTGTACCTGCACACCAGAACCAAACAACCACGCGTAGCCAAGGAAAAAGAAGAGAAAAGAAGGCAAAAACTAAAACAAGAACAAAAGAGAAAAACACATACGCACAAAAGAAACAAAAACACTAAAAATACTAAAAGAAAGAGAAACACAGAAAATAAAATCAAACACCAAAACTAAATATCCTACTTGCCTTCCCCGGCAACGGCGCCAAATTTGTTGTGTACAAATTGTTATATTACCGAGTACCGAATCGAATGATCTGTTCCCCGGGTAGATCTCTCGAGGAAGGCGGTTCGGAATCTAGAATTGGTGTTGATGACACACGAAAGCAAGATAAATCCTAAACACTCTAATCACAATTAGGGTTTGAACTATCAGCTAGAAAATAACAGAAAATGCATGAAACATAAATTAACTCAAGAACATGAAATAAACAATGATAAAGATGCTAGGGAATCGGGAATATTTGTTTCGGTTCGAATTGCAGTTAACGGGCAAGTGATTGTTCGGTTAAATGACTCGAATAACCTACTCGTTCAGAGATTCATCCTCAATAACTTTTCGTAACAAGAGAACAAACTAGAACGGCAAATTAACAATTCATTTAATTCCTAGGCAATACAGTTACGAACAAGCCTAGTTCATACGAGCCTATTTCGACCGACTCCTCCCCTTTCGGTTCTAAGAGTCGATTAAAGTACACTAGAGGGTGGTTAATCGACTAGTCCGTTAAGAGTTAAAAACATCAAGCACGAATTTATCGAATTCAATCCAAACAATTGCAAGTTTAAGTGTCACTCTTCAACAATTCTCAAAACTCAAGCTAAAAATTGAAAAAACCCTACTAAAAGATTAACTCGTATGAATTTGAACAACCTGAGCCCGACAATCACAAACGATTTCAAAACATCAATCCCCTATCCCTAGCATATGAATTTAGCCACTCATCATCAATTCAACATCAACATCAATATCAATCAAAGCCATCATCATCACAGATAAAATGAAATAGAAAGCTTACAATTAAATATGAATCCAATGTCGAAAGAACAATGAACAATCCAAATCCACGAGTCAAATCTTGGTGTTTTCACAATTCAAGATCAATTCCAAGTGAAAGACAAGAGAAAACTGAGTTCTGGGGTGGAAAAGTACGAGAGCCAACTCAAAACCTAAGTGGAACGTCCCCCCAAAACTGATCAAAATCGCGAAATAAAAATCCTGCTGTCGCGACCTCCGCGGCCGCGACTTCCTCCTCCGCGGCAGCGGTGAAGAAATTCCGCGGCCGCGACCATCTCCGAGGCCGCGAGCTCATCTGGCCAGTTTTGGGATGTTTTGGGCAGCTCGCGGCCGCGGTGAAGAAAACTGAGCTGCTGCGCACGGCTTAATGTTTCGGGCTCGTTTAGGCTCGTCCGAACTCGGAATTGAGTTCTGTTTTTTGTTATGCGTCACCAACGAACCCATCTATCCAGTTATACTCTCAAAACCAACTTTTCCTGAAGAGAAAATTCGCCCAAAGCTCCTGACCTACACACCAAAAACGACAAAACACAAAAGAAAACCGGAAAAACAAACAAAAACACCTAAGGACTCAAGATGAAGGAAAACACATAATAAAACACGAAACGGACTAAAAACTAAATAAACGACCTAAAATGGGGAAAAAAAAGATAAAATAAACACGAAAAACGCAACAAAAATGAGACAAACATATATCATTTTTTATTGCAAAATCACCAGATCTATAAAATTAATTGCAAAATTACAAGATTTATAAAACATGATTAACTTAAATATGCAATTAATATGCGTGTTAAATGTAGACTTATCACCTTCCTCTCTCTCTCTCTCTCTCTCTCTCTCTCTCTCTCTCTCTCTTCCCCTATCATGACACTTTCATTCTCTCTCTCTCTATCCCCATATCTCTTCTTCTCCGTCTTCTCTCTCCCTCTCTCTGTTTTTATTTTTTATTTTATTTTATTTTTTTCCTTTTGATCGGTCTAAGACGGCGACAACAACTTAGATGAGAGGGGTCGGCGGAGCGATGGATTGGCAAATCCGCTGGGAGTAAGGCGACATCCTACAAATCCCTCAAGTCCACCATCGACAAGAGCCTCCAAAAAGCTCGAGACAATGAAGACGACCGACGCAAACCCCACCACCGCGGCCCTTCTCAAGAAATCGTCCAAGAACAAGAAGATGGACCATGTAGAGACCTTGCTGAAGGAGTCCAGCCGCGACCTCTCGATGTTCAAGTTCAAATCCGACGCGCACAAAAAATGAGAAATTTGTTTTTTATTTTTCGGTTGATTATTGTTTTGTTGTTTTGGATATGAAAATTTATATGTTTCGGGTGTGAAAATTTTGTACATGATTTATATGTTATCACCAGATATGAAAATTTACATGTTGCGGGTATATATAGTATATACCAGAGTGTACAACACACATATACATAAAATATACACTTAAGATTCTCGTAATTCAAGCCAGCGACAGATCGGGACACACATATACATAAAATATACATTAATTATACACCCGAGTTTCAATCGTTTCCAGAAATCGATGTTAGAACCCACATATACATAAAATATACCTAAGATATACACTCGATCCCTGAACTACGGATCTCATTCAGTATCCCACATATACATAAAATATACATAAGATATACACTTCTGCAGACCTGCGATGCCGTAGTTTCGAATGAGGGTGAACAGATTCCTAATTATATCTCTTTTTCCATTTGATATGAACAAATTCCAAATTATTGGGTTAAATACACTTACCTTATCTTTTAATCCATTTATTGCGTGATTGTAGGAAGGTTGCGTGATTGTAGGAAGGTGATTAAAAACATAACGGAAGTTTTTGCTTGAGCCAAATAAAAGCACTAAAAATGGTAACCATGCAATTAAAATCTAGCATCTCATATTTTTATAATATTTTTAAAGTCGTGTGGTAACCATGCAAATTGCCCAAATATTAATATCAAATATCTTTAATTTTTTTTGGCCCACTCATCCCATCCCAATTTCCAATCCATTAGCCTTCTTCTCCATCTCTCTTAAGATTTAAGACGGCTGAAACTTGAAAGACAAAAAATGAGAAA
>BKCP01007982.1:50819-71858 GCA_008636005.1 Striga asiatica | reverse complement strand
GAAAAAAAAAAAAAATGGCCACCTCGCTGCCAATCCCAATCAAGCGAACATAGCACAACTTCATTGTCATGCCGGCTTCACTGCTCCTTGCCGCCAATCCCACCGCCACGGCCTCGGCTTCAATCTTTCTCGCCTTTACTCCCACCGCCTCGGCTGCCTGACCTCAGCCCCAGGCTTCACTCCTCGCCGCGACGCCGCCAGTCCTCCACGGCTCCACCGGCACATCGCCGGACCCGATCCACGGCCGCTTACCTCGCTGGAAAAAGCTGAACATCCAATTGTGACATAGATTGAATAGAGTCGATAATTAGATTGAGTTTTAACGTCTTGAAATCATTAATTTTTGTCCGCCTACCCTAAGTTATTAACAATACTAGTATGTACCCATGCGATGCACGGTGGGCGCATAACTTAAAACATATTGAAGTACTTATTTTAAATGTAATTAACTAAATTTAACATCTAATTATGGAAACAAAAAATAAATAAAAAAGAAATCATATATTATTAAAACTTCTCTATACACAACAGTATTTGTTTGATTTGGAGGCAAATCATGTTCACCACATATTAGAATTTTCAAACCCTTTATGTTGGTGACGCGCGAAACAACAACATATAACTGGCCATGACTGAAAACTGATTTCTTCAAGAATAAACCAACGTGGGATAAGGATTGACCCTGGCTCTTGTTAATAGTCATTGCATAAGAGACCACGATAGAGAACTGCCTTCGTTGAAACTTAAAAGGTATTCTTGCATCTGAAGGTGTTATCGTCATTCGAGGTATCAACACTTTATACCCTGCATGGTCCCCCGTAAGTATCCTACATTCTAGGACACGATTGGAGAGTCTTGTTACAACCAAACGTGTCCCATTGCACAATCCCATAGAATGATCCATGTTCAGCAATAGTATAACCGGAGTTCCCACCTTCAAATGCAACTCATGATTTGGTGTACCAGAACATTTGAGAGAATTTAAGAACTCATGAGTGTGGATTTCTGACAAGAAGTCAGAATTCAAATCGGATTTACACGTACTGTCGGAGCTCAAATGTACACGACCTTCTGTTAGATTCAACGACGACATGTATTGATTGATAGACTCAACGATCTCCAACGTAGGTGCAAGTATGGCTCTGTCCTTCAGATAACTTGGATCATCTGTTGCATTCTTGAAACATTGGATACATGCTCTCAACAATTGCAGCAATGGGATCATCGAATGGGTCTATTAAAAGATCATCTGGTATTTCAATGGAGAGACAACCATCGTTAACATCTCAAATAGTACCATCTCCGATGCTAGCAATCCAATCAGCAAATTTAGAAAGCTCCTCACGTTCATCCGAATCATCAAGGCTCTGAAGACGCATGTTCTTCGTTAGCCTAAGCACGGTACAATCTTGCCAAATGGCTGAAGCATTTATTGAAGCATTAACAATCTGTTGACGGTTCCCCTTTAGAATCACCGGGAGGATTTGTCGAAAATCTCCACCAAAAACAACAGTCTTGCCACCAAACGGTCTATAATGGTTGATCGGGTTAACCATTCCCATGATCGCCTGAAATGACGTTTGAACAGCTTCGAAGCAATGCTTATGCATCATTAGAGCTTCGTCCCATATGATGAGGGAGGACCGTATAATTAGCTCTGCCAGAGGGCTAGCCTGGTTGATATCACATGACGCATTTTCTTGAAGATTAATAGGTATGCCAAAGTGAGAGTGTGCAGTTCTTCCACCAGACAAGAGAAGAGAAGCTATTCCACTCGATGCAACACAAAGCACGATCTGACCCTTTGATCGCAATCCCGCAGCTAAAGTCCTCCACAAATATGTCTTACCGGTTCCGCCATAACCGTAGACAAAGAAAACACCGCCCTGACCTGAGTCTACCGCTGCCATAATTCTTGAATAAACTCCTTTCTGTTCGTCAGTCATATTTCTAAGAAGATTACTGTGCTCGACTGATAAGGCCTTGCGGTCATAATTTAGCTCATCCAAAATCAATCGATTTGTATTCGTAGTAACACCAGTCATATCAGGAAAAGGCATTGTTGGATATTCTCGAAGACTCGTGCTGCGACGTCTCAACAAATGTTCAATTTCAGCAAGAGCTAAATTTTTTCTATCTGCATCACTCAGCTGCAAACCTAAGAAGGAAAAAAGTTCAAAGTTAGAATTTAAAAAAATCGACTATAGTACTTGAAAAGGAAATGAAAAATAATAAAATAAACAATAAAACATAAATAAAAAATAAGTCACATACTTTCATTATTGAAGAGAAGACGTTGTCTATAAACGATGTCATCAGAGAGAAAATCCAAACACTGTTCCCATACGTGCTCGGGTCTACCTGTAACGCCCCGTTTTATTTTAAAGAATTTGCCGAATTTATTTAATATAAATCAGAGTATTTTTTTTTTTTAAATCCAAGTTAAAACATTTATCGAAAAACAGGCGCTACTTACTAACCACAACAAACAAATAAAAAGACCAAATCAATCAATCGATAGAACCTACACATGCTCGAGCTATCAAAATAACAATCTTAATAATCATAAATTTCAAACACAATCCCAAACGACTAGCATGAAAGCAAGGTTCAAACGAAATTCAACATAGTTCGAAAATGACGAAACAAATATCCAAAGTACGATAGAAAATAAATAAATATCAAGTTTATGCGGAAGCATAGGTTTCAATACATAATGACCACCATCTCGCTCGTCCTACGCCACTGCCTCCAGCTCGTCTCAACCTAGAATAAAGGAAGAGAGAAGACAACAAGAAAATAATGGGGGTGAGCAACCAACTAGCTCACCATTATCGCACGATTATTCCGTATAATAATTTTTAAAAAACAGTATCATGGTAAAACAGTTTCAATATCGGTATGCACATAATTCCTAGCCTAAACCCCCTACCCAGCCCTATCGCAAACCTCCTATGTACATACAACAACCTTCCGGATACAACGGCATGGCTGTAACTGGGAACATTCCCACCCCCGGGTACAACGGTTCGTAGGATCCTTTCCAGGAGACAGCAGAGATGTTTTTCTCCTTCCGGATACGACGACATGGGGCGTCCCTCGCGGATACAACGGGCAGGCGACCTCCTACTGCTTTCGCATTCATCAAGGCACTAGCGTTCGGGACACTTAGACTAGAGTTCTCATGCATACAAAAATTTTCAAAAGAAACATTACACGAAATAGGAAGTGCAATAATTATGGATACAACACAAATGTACCCACCTGTTAGCAGCTACGGTTCAAATCACAAATCTCGAGACGAGGCGAGGTTCAACACCTCTAGACACCTACATTAAGTCCAGATACTAAAGTCAACACTTTAATCTAGACCTATGTAGCAAACTCAGAAATTGACTTAGCCGAACTCGGTTCGACCAAGTGGTTCGTGAAGTTCTGTGGATATGGGAACACTAGGACATAGACTCGATCAAACCACATATTAAAGTTCACATAAAAGCAAGTGAAAGACAACAAACGAGCCACAAGCAAAACACATGGCACATTTGGTCATCAACACTTAACATATTTCAACATAGAAAAACAATTTCTCAAATTCACACTTAAACTAGAAGGCATATCATATCAATGAGTTAGGTTCTGAAACTTGTACATAAATTTCACATCCCAGTTCTAAGTAAGATCACCCAATTTCAACTTTAAACTCCTTATGCATAATTTTATAAAATTCATACAAGTTTTTCAACAAAAACAAGTTTAAATTAAAAACACATGATAATGGACGATTCAGGCTATGAAATTTTTATCTAAAATACTACAGCATATGAACAGCATCACATAAATTTGACAGCCTTCGACACTCAGGGTATCAGTTTATAAAAATTAAAACAACATTCAGCCAAATATCACAATTATATCAAAACTACTCACCACTGAACTCCAAAAATTCTAGACTTTTTACAGCATGCTAAACACTACATAATAAGCACTTCTACAAATTGTCAGAATTTTTGCACGTCCAGAACAATTTATAATAATTAAAAACAATTTCTGGCAGAATCACAAAGTAATGTGTTGATCCTATCAAACCTAGTTAAAAAATTCTAAACCTTTTACACAACATTCAATAAAGCCTGAAACATAACATATTCGAAAATTGGCTAGAAAAGAACACTACAAAATTAATTATGCATTTTACAAGAAACTGAACAGAAAATAAATTAATTTTTAAAAATAGCTAAACACCTTTACAAATCACGAAACTTTTACAGCAGCTACATATTTTTCAAATACAGCTGCTCCTAAAATTTCAAGGTAATCGTACAAGTATTCGATTTATAGTGAATTTTTCATTCGAAACAGCCAATAAGAACTTCGAAAAATCATAACGGCAAATATACACTTCCAATCGACACAAGGTCAGCACCATTGTGTTCGAATAAATCCTAAGTTCCTAAATCCACAGCAACTAATCACGCACGACCAGTTCTCGCTCGATTCGCTTGAATCGACGAGTTACACATCAAAATTTCGATAACATAATATAATGAACGAATCATCACATAAAATCATATGGCATCACAACACATATATTGATTAAACGAACACACTACGCACAACCGAACATTATATCATTCACGAAATATTTAAACACGGAGTCGAGACTCGATACCGAGCGAGTAAGGGTTCGAACGGCTCGACGGCGAACGATAGCAAAAGAGCTCGACGGAGGCTCGCGTCTCGCTGAAAGGAGGAGATGCTGCAGCGGCTTCGAGTGGGGATGGGTCGCTGCTGCTAGGTCGCCGGACGTCGCTGCAAGATCGCCGGAGGAGAAGCTGTTCGACGGGCTAAACGGAGAGGAGAATAGTTTGCCGGAAAAACGCGATCAGGGGCTGCCGGAAGTTGATCACGAGTTGCTGTGCTCTGGAGGTGATGCGACGACGATGAGATGGTGACAGCGATGATGATGAGGGACTGAGCGACGAGGATGATGGAGGGACGACGAGGGTGATGATGACGAGGGATCACGATGAAGATGGACAATGAAGTTGCAAAAAGAGATAGATGAGATCGGGAACAGGTTTGAGAAATCACAAAAGCTGCGGGATTATGTTTCTCACACAAAGAGAAGAACCAAACATAAATAAGCCTAGGTTTAGCGTCTTGACGAGCAAGAAAGAAAAATCCCACGCACAGTAGGAAAAGAACGGGTTTGGAGAAAAACGGTTAGGGTCAGCCGGGTCTTGGGCCAAAGGGGTTGGGCCGGATTTTGGGCTCGCGGCGATAAATCGGTTCACGGGTCCCGATTACAATTCAAACGGACTTTCTCGGGTCCAATTTCGGTTCCAACAAAAATTCTCGGGCTCGATTACGAATTCAAACGCGCGATAAAAATAAACCGAACAATATATATATATTTTACATATTTTTAAATACACATTAAAAATAATAAATAAATATTATCACAAAAAAAAAATAATAACAATAATAATAACAATAAAAATATTTCTCAAATAATCCACAAATAAACGGGGCATTACTGTCTACCCACCTAACAAAGGATTCCGACCTCGGAATTCGAAATAAAACAACGATAACTAGAACACGAAAGAATACAAAGGAGATCAAAAAGCGAAGTTCGGATATCTCCTCCTAATCTCATCCTCCTTCTCCCAAGTCGCCTCTGACTCATCGTGTCGGCTCCACAGCACCTTCACCAAACTCACTGCTCGGTTCCTCAGCTGATGGACCTTCTGGTCCAGTACGGCAACCGGCACCTCCTCATTGGTGAGGTCTCGCTCGACCTGTAGCTCGCCGAAGTCCACCACATGGTCGGGGTCATGTACATATCTACGCAGCATGGAGACATGAAACACATCATGCACCCCTGACAAGTCCGATGGTAAAGCTAGCCGATACGCCAAGTTCCCGACTCGAGCTAGGATCTCGAAGGGTCCGATATAGCGAGACCGAAGCTTCCCCTTCTCCCCGAAGCGAATCACACCCTTCATGGGCGAGACCTTCAGAAAGACGTGATCACCAACAGCATACTCGTGCTCTTGCCGCTTTCGATCTACATACACCTTCTGCCTCTCCTGGGCAGACCGGATATGCTTCCGGATCGCCTCAACAGCTTCCGAAGTCCTACGAATGAACTCCGGACCCATGATATCTTCCTCTCTCCGACCTCATCCCAATACAAAGGTGTTCGGACCTTCCGTCCATACAAAGCTTCGTAAGGGGGCCACCTTGATCGAGGAGTGGTAGCTTTTGTTATAAGACAATTCGACCAACGGGAGTGCAGTCTCCCAAGTCAGGCTTCGGTCCAAGACCACAGCCCTCAAAATATCCTCCAAATACTGGATCGTCCACTCCGACTGACCATCTGTCTGAGGGTGAAAGGCGGTACTGAACTCCAACCTCGTCCCCATGGCTCGGTGCAGAGTCTTCAAGAACTGGCTCGTGAACTTCGAGTCACGATCAGACACAATCTCCACGGGCACTCCATGAAGTTTGACGATCTCATCAACGAACAACTCGACATACGCACTAGCCTTCATAGTCGTCCGGACGAGCAGAAAGTGGGCGGACTTCGTGAGTCGATCCACAATCACCCAAATGGAATCATGTCCGGATCTCGATCTCGGTAAACCCACCAAGAAATGCATCGTGAGTCGCTCCCATTTCCACATGGGAATCTCAAGCAGCTGCAACATCCCTCCCGGTTTCTGGTGCTCAGCCTTCACTTGCTGACACACTAGACAACCATTCACGAAACGGGCCACCTGCCTCTTCATACCTCGCCACCAAAAAGACTTCTGGAGGTCCTGATACATCTTCGAGCTACCAGGATGGATGGTGTACGGGGCACTATGGGCTTCTTTCAATATCTCCTTTCGCAGTTTCCACACCTTCGGAACACATAGTCTACCCTCAAAGACTAATGCCCCATCAGATGCGACTGCGAATCCTCCAACTCGACCGGCTTCCATCAACTCCTTCATTCGGCATAGAAAACGATCATTCGGCTGCTCGGCGACAATTCTCTCACGAAGAGTCGGTCCCACAACCAAGGCGGTCAACACACCTCCGGCTGTCGAAGTCGACTCCACTGCCTCTAGCTCTAGTCGCTCGAACTCCCGAACTAGGACATCCTGCCCGGTGAACAGACAAGACAACTGGCCATGACTCTTCCGACTCAACGCGTCGGCGACCACGTTAGCTCTCCCGGGATGGTAGCTAATCGTGCAATCGTAGTCCTTGACCAACTCAAGCCATCTCCTTTGGCGCATATTGAGCTCCTTCTGAGTAAAGATATACTTCAAGCTTTTATGATCGGTGAAAATCTCACACTTGCCTCCATAGAGGTAGTGCCGCCAAATCTTCAAGGCATGGACAACAGCAGCTAACTCAAGATCATGAGTGGGGTAGTTCTGCTCGTGAGGCTTCAACTGCCTCGAAGCATAAGCTACAACCTTCCCTTGCTGCATTAGGACACATCCCAAACCCATCTTGGAAGCGTCACTATAGATGGTGAACTCCAAAGTAGGATCGGGAATCGACAAGACGGGTGCGGTGGTAAGTCTTCTCTTCAACTCCTGGAAACTATCCTCGCACTCGAAACTCCACTCAACCTCACGACCTTCTTCGTAAGGTTGGTTAGAGGTCGGGCTATCTTCGAGAAGCCCTCGATGAACCTCCTGTAGTATCCTGCTAATCTTAGGAAACTACGAACGTCACTGGCACTTCTTGGTGTTTCCCACTTGCTCACAGCCTCGATCTTGCTGGGATCCACCTCAATGCCTCTAGCTGTCACAATGTGGCCAAGGAAGGCCACACGATCCAGCCAGAACTCACACTTCGAAAACTTCGCATACAGCTTCTCGCTGCGAAGAGTCTCCAGCACAATCCTCAGATGCTACTTGTGCTGATCGATGTCCCGAGGATAGACCAGAATGTCGTCAATGAAAATGATAACGAACTGGTCTAGATAAGGATGGAAGACCCTATTCATAAGGTCCATGAACACGGCCGGGGCATTGCTGAGTCCAAATGGCATTACCACAAACTCGTAGTGGCCATATCGGGTACGGAACGCGGTCTTAGAGATATCCGACTCCCGGATCTTCAGCTGATGATAGCCAGACCTCAAACCAATCTTCGAGAAGACACTGGCTCCCCTCAGCTGGTCGAAGTGATCCTCAATACGAGGAAGAGGGTACTTGTTCTTAACCATCAGATGGTTAAGCTCGCGGTAATCAATGCACATGCGCATGGATCCGTCTTTCTTCTTCACGAATAGGACGGGCGCACCCCACGGAGAAACACTCGGTCGAATAAAACCGAGCTTGAGCAGCTGTTGGATTTGGGCCTTGAGCTCTTGAAGCTCCTTCGGCGCCATACGATAGGGAGCCTTAGAAATGGGGCCGGCTCCTGGGATTAGATCGATGGTGAATTCAACTTGACGGTCGGGTGGTCCTCCAGGCAGCTCATCGGGGAAAACGTTGAGGTACTCGCAGACGATGGATACTCTCTCGGGTGTACGTTCATCAACGGCATCGGACACCATAGAGACGAGATAGCCTTGACAACTACCCTTGGAAAGGCTCTTCCTAGCTTGCAAAGAAGAGATGACTCGAGGCACAGTCCTCTAATTCACCCCATAAAAGACAACAGGCTGATCGGAATTGGGAAAGGGGGTGACTTCACGCTCCTGGCACCAGATATCGGCTCGATAACGAGTGAGCCAGTCCATGCCCAAGATCACGTCGAAGTCTCGCATTTCAATCACATAAGCATCAGCTTCGAACACACGCCCACCGATAGAAACGGGAAGATCACAAACCAGAGAATCAGACATAATTTCCCGAGGCTAGGCTAACCTCGAGAGGATCAACTTGGCAAGTATTCACAAAAGATAGGGCCTCAAGACAATGGGATGAAATAAATGAGTGGGTTGCTCCAATATCACACAAAGCAAAAACAGGATGTTGGATAACAAAAGCATTCCGGACATGGTACCTGTGTTGTTGTTGGCCGCCTCGTCATGAGTGATGGTGTAGACACGAGCCTGGCCTCCAGTCCTCTGCTGGTTAGGTGGGGGCTGTCTGGGCGGCTGCTGCTGGTTCGGCCTCGGCTCTGGGCAGGTGCGGGAGAAGTGGCCCTTCCTCTGGCAGTTGAAGCAAGTCATGTTGGTAGCCCGGCACGCATTGGCCTCATGGACTAGCCCGCATGCTCTACATGGTGGGGTCCCGGCAGGAATCTGGCGAAGAGGCTGGACAAAATTTGCAGCAGGCTGCTGCTGAGGCTGGCACGGACCATGGTTAGAGCGCTTGTTCTTCTTACGGTTCTGCTGATCATTCTTCCTCTTGCCAGAGCTAGAGGACAGGGGAGCTGAAGCATACGGAACCGAATACAGATAAGGCGCCTGAGCAATAAGGCGGCGACTGATAAGATAAAGGCGAGATGAGAGGAGGTACAGCCTGAGCAGGCTGAGCAGCATGATAAACAAAAGGAACAGGATCCGTCGGAAGGATTAAGCTCTCAACTCTCTGAGCCCGACTGACGGTGTCGGCATAAGACAACAGTCCGTGACTCCCAACTAGCTCACGGATTCTCGGATTCAGCCCTTTCAGAAACTTATTGGCTTTCTTCTCGTCGGTGTTCACAGAATCACCAGCAAAGAGACACATTCGGGTGAAAGTGCGGATGTAGTCGTCCACGCTGGTACTGCCCAGCTGAAGATGGTAGAACTCGTGCTCCATGCGATCCCAAAAACTCTGGGGAAGGAACTTGCTACGAACCATTGTCTTCATCTGCTCCCAAGTGAGGGCATTGAGCTCAGCCTCTGGCCTCCGAGCCCAGTGGTCGACCCACCAGTCAGAAGCATCTGCCTTCATATGGAAGGCGGTAAGAGCTACTCGCTACCTATCGGGAAGAGGGAGCACAGCAAAAATATTATCGAGCTCCTTCATCCACTAGAGCACAGTAGTGGGGGCCTCATCCCTGAGAAAGTGGGCGCATGCATGCCCTGAAAATGGACAATGAGTCGGAGAAAATCCATGGTCGGAGGGGCCTGCTGGCGAGGTGGAGATGGAGGCGGGGGTGGAGGTGGGGTTTGCTGACGGTTGCGAGCATTGCGAACATTGCGATTACGAGTGGCCATTGTTCTACATTGAACAAGCCGGAAAAGTTTAACACCAAAACAAAATTTAAAATAATCATAGAAAATCTAGAGTTCGCCATGAAACACTAGAGTTCAATCATTTCAAGGTGGATAGATTCCTAAGCCCCAGATAAATTAAACAAACCATAAATTCATACCTTGAGCTGGCGCTGCGCGACGAAGCGAGTGGTCCTTGGTCATTAAACAATTTAATCACAAATGAACCAGTCTACTGAAAAGCAAGACTGGCTCTGATACCAAACTGTAACGCCCCGTTTTATTTTAAAGAATTTGCCGAATTTATTTAATATAAATCAGAGTATTTTTTTTCTTAAAATCCAAGTTAAAACATTTATCGAAAAACGGGCTCTACTTACTAACCACAACAAACAAATAAAAACACCAAATCAATCAATCGATAGAACCTACACATGCTCGAGGTATCAAAATAACAATCTTAATAATCATAAATTTCAAACACAATCCCAAACGACTAGCATGAAAGCAAGGTTCAAACGAAATTCAACATAGTTCGAAAATGACGAAACAAATATCCAAAGTACGATAGAAAATAAATAAATATCAAGTTTATGCGGAAGCATAGGTTTCAACACATAATGACCACCATCTCGCTCGTCCTACGCCACCGCCTCCAGCTCATCTCAACCTAGAATAAAGGAAGAGAGAAGACAACAAGAAAATAATGGGGGTGAGCAACCAACTAGCTAATAAGCACTTCTACAAATTTTCAGAATATTTGCAGCTCCAAAACAATTTATAATAATTAAAATAAATTTCGTGCAGAATCACAAAATAATTTGTTAATCCTATCAAACCTAGTTCAAAAATTCTAAAACTTTTACACAACATATAATCAAACTTGAAACATAACATATTCGAAAATTGGCCAGAAAAGAACACTACAAAATTAATTATGCATTTTACAAGAAACTGAACAGAAAATAAATTAATTTTTAAAAATAGCTAAACACCTTTACAAATCACGAAAAGCGTACAGCAGCTACATATTCATCAAATACAGCTGCTCCTAAAATTTCAAGGCAATCGAACTAGTATTCGATTTATAGTGAATTTTTCATTCGAAACAGCCAATAAGAACTTCTAAAAATCATAACGAGAATTATACACTTCCAATCGACACAAGGTCAGTGCCATTGTGTTCGAATAAATCCTAAGTTCCTAAATCCACAACAACTAATCATGCACGACCAGTTCTCGCTCGATTCTCTCGAATCGACGAGTTACACATCAAAATTTCGATAACATAATATAATGAACGAATAATCATCACATAAAATCATATGGCATCACAACACATATATTGATTAAACGAACATACTAGGCACAACTGAACATTATATCATTCACGAAATATTTAAACAGGGAGTCGAGACTCTATACCGAGCGAGTAAGGGTTCGAACGGCTCGACGGCGAACGGTAGCGAAAGAGCTCGACGGAGGCTCGCGTCTCGCCGAAAGGAGGAGGTGCTGCAGCGGCTTCGAGTGGGGATGGGTCGCTACTGCTAGGTCGCCGGACGTCGCTTCAAGGTTGCCAGAGGAGAAGCTGTTCGACGGGCTAAACGAAAAGGAGAATAGTTTGCCGGAAAAACGCGATCAGGGGCTGCCGGAAGTTGATCATGAGTTGCTGTGCTCTGGAGGTGATGCGACGACGATGAGATGGTGACAGCGATGATGATGAGGGACTGAGCGACGAGGATGATGGAGGGACGACGAGGGTGATGATGAGGAGGGATCACAATGAAGATGGACGATGAAGTTGCAAAGAGAGAGAGATGAGATCGGGAACAGGTTTGAGAAATCACAAAAGTTGCGGGATTATGTTTCTCACACAAAGAGAAGAACCAAACATAAATAAGCCTAGGTTTAGCGTCTTGACGAGCAGGAAAGAAAAATCCCACGCACAGTAGGAAAAGAACGGGTTTGGGGATAAACGGTTAGGGTCAGCCGGGTCTTGAGCCAAAGGGGTTGGGCCGGATTTTGGGCTCGCGGAGATAAATCGGTTCACGGGCCCGATTACAATTCAAACGGACATTCTCGGGCCCAATTTCGGTTCCAACGAAAATTCTCGGGCTCGATTACGAATTCAAACGCGCGATAAAAATAAACCGAACAATATATATATTTTTTACATATTTTTAAATACACATTATTTCACATTAATAATTTAATAAATCACAAAAATTAATTAGACAATTAGACATTTAGCATTTAATCACATTTGGCAATTAATTAATATTATGGCATTCAAGAAAATAAATATAAATATTATCACAAAAAAATATTAATAACAATAATAATAACAATAAAAATATTTCTCAAATAATCCACAAATAAACGGGGCATTACACTACCTAACGATCCAGAAACCAACAATGTTGCAAACATGCGTCTGATAGAATCAGCAGATGCCCATTGACTTGCCTCAGATATGCCATCAACGTACTCACGATCGTCACCCAACAAACCTAGAGCGTGACAAGCATCACGATACGACAAATATTGAACGTTGGCTACCTTCATATAATCCTCATGGCAAGTTGCTCCACGGATTAAATTAACCAAGCACCTCAAATAGAAATTATCATCCGCGTTAGGAGGAACATGCGCAGGCGGGCCATAGCGCCATCTCTAATTCGAGGGGTCCACTCTCTCAACGTCGGGTTCCAAACAAATTTCCTTGGTACCTCAACATATGTGAGCTCCCTCACCTGAGGATACTTTTTGTTCGCTTCCATCCATGCCAAAAAATGACTCTCATTTATAGTGGGTTTTTGAATAACCTCATCAATCCGATCTTCATCCTCAAAAATCACGTACTGTTCGCCTTTCAAATGGAAACTCAAACGTTGTACAGGAGGTTTTTTGTACTGAAATTCATAACCCAACAACCTCCAAGCCGCCTCACATGAAGAAACATATCTATAGTCGTAGAACATGTTAATCTCGTCAACAGCCTTTTCCAGCTCTTCGTCTTCGATCGCTTGATAAAGCGATGCGGTGACACGATCATTGCCCTTATTGACATATTTGAAGAGGTACTTGATGGACCGGGACTGATTGCACCACTCAACATTTATGTGAGCACCATACTTCATCAACAATTTCCAATTGTGGGGCACGACAAAACCGTTATGGACAACTACACCATTTTTCTCCATATGTCTTCCATTGTCCCGACGCCTGTACCGCAGATAGCCATCATCATCGACAGTCGTGAATTCAAGAAATGGTTTTGGAAAACGTTTACTGCATTTCCCATCAACCATGCATGGAGATTGCTTTCTGGCCAATCCACACGGGCCGTGGATCATGTGTTCCTTTACAGCTTCATAATAAGAAGGATCAGAAGACTCATCAGGTATCTCAGCAGAAATAATTATATTTATGTCCGAATGATCGGGAAACTTGTTTTCCTTTGCTAAAAAAAGAAGTATATGGGTATGAGGCAATCCGTGTTTTTAAAATTTAACAGTGTATACAACTGAAAACAAAAAAGAAGAGAATGTCAAACAATTATTGAAATTACTGTAAAAGAATTCAAATGAACTCAAATTTTGGAAAACAATGATCATACCTGCTATTACTTTACCAAATATTTGTTTGTCACTAAAATCCCGTATCAACTGCTTTAATTTTGATCTAAAAAGTCTACAAACGATATCGGGACAATCCTCAGGACGTAAGTTCTTTGGGCCTAAAAAGCGAAGGATCTCGGGCCACTTTGGGTTGCATGTGAATGTTATAAATAAATCGGGATAACCTGCCCATCTGATATCGTCATTGCATCCTGATAGTTCTGAATCATATTCCGACCCCCCCCANCCCCCCCCCCAGTGAAAGACAAAGGTAGAATTATTCTCTTTCCTCTAGATCCTGGATCGATATCACCACGAAGAACAGCATCCGCTAACCCATTGTACATGTCACATCGTAGGCAAGTTTAATTGTAACGGATATATCTCAATCTTGATGATTCAACCATGGTATATGCATCAATGACAAATTGTTGAAATAGTCTTATGGCCGAAAGAATAGTAGACGGTTCATGCTCCCTATTGTGGATTCGATAAGCAAAATATTCTCTGATACTCACAGTTTTTCGACCATCCTCTTTTACTTCTCTCAGATAAGAAAATGGGATGTCTTCTCCGTACCCATCCTCCCCATAAGGCAACAATAGAGGAAGCATTAAGTTTATTGATTCTCTGTAGGCGTCCACTTTTGGTCTCAACCAATATATCCCTTTCACCCATTGCTTGATCAAAATCTCCAACGACCAAGGCAACAACTTCAGAGCTTGTAGGCAATTTATAACATCTACCTGTTGGGTTCGCTATACTGTATGGATTAAAATCGCAGCGGAAATTATACAATATAATTATCATTTATCAAATAAATACTTAATCCGTAAGTATAAATAGCGAATAAAATGATCGGCATCTTTTAAAATCACGTAAAAATACGAATTTTGATTTGTAGAGAATTTCAAAAATTACCTTTAATTTTCTTCAAATAGCGACGATGAAGAGGAAATCAATTCTCGGTTATGTGGCTATCACCGTCTTCTTATTCCGTAAGGGATCCAAGTGTCTCCCCTCTAATCGAGTCCACCTTTTGGATTCCGACTCCGTGAACAATTTCTTCGCTAGTAGAAATTTTCCGGTATTAAATCGATATAAGGAATTAATTTAAGAGGAGATTTTTTTTTTTTTTTTTTTTTTTTTTTTTTTTTTTCTTTTTTTTGCAAAAGCCAAGAGCATTCATGCTCTTTTTGCAAAAAGCTAATGAGAGAGTCTTGTGTATTTTACATCTCATGTACGCACACATATATGTAGCAATGAGGTTGTTTTAGAAAAGACAAAAATCATGTAGAACATATAACATGGAACAAAGCATCTTACAACCCACAACCTTTTTATTAATTAAGATGAGTTGGATCGAACAACTCCCATCTAATATTCTTTTTTTTTTTAATCTTTAATCTTAATTAAAGATTAAATAAAGATAATGACATATAATTTACGAAACTAACTTTCAAAATTAATTGATCAAAATCTTATCTCTCATATAAAATAAAATCTCCTCTTTTATGTAGGCTTTTAATATATAATCATATTAATATTTGGATTTGAAATTTTAAAGTCCAACTTTAAAATTCAACTATTAATTTAGTAATTCCAATAATTACTTAATTAATATCCAAAGCCTAATTAATCAATCAAATTGATTAATTTATTATATTCCTTTAATTGACTTCTAATAAAAATTAGATTTAATTAAATAATCAAATTATTTAATTAAGTCTTGTCAATTAATCCAACTATTAGAAATACCAATTTCAAAATAGTCATCATCCAAAATTTGGTGTGACCCTTTTAGGTTCACAATTAACACTAGTAGTGGGTTTACAACTCGTTTGTAATTTAAATTAATCTAATTAATTTATATTCTTGAAATTAACTCCTTAATTTCAAGAACCCACAAATCATGGAAACACCTAGCAAGTAGCATGATTATCTAGTGTTAAGTGAAATAGTGAGTAAACCTTTTCAATTGCAAGTGCATACATGTAAAATCCTTTCGACAACTAATTTCCCGATTAAATCTTGGGCATGGGTTTATAAGTCGAAACTCAATTGATTTAATAACTATGAATTCATTTCAAGTCTAGTGATTCATTTATGAATCCATATTCATCCTGCCTTGGCCAAGGTCTTTGAATCACAAACTATGAAAAACATAGGAAATTCACTTATCCACATAAGTGTCGAACTCTTTGTTGGCCACAGATAAACCTCCATACATATTAATACAATACCCAAAATATCCCTTTTATGATTGTCCAGCAATCAAAGGATAAATCAAAGTAAAGCACAACATGCACAAGATTACTATCGTGCCTCAAGTCAGAAGATCAGTCATGTAATATTGCAACATGAAAATTCTTATTCGACAGTTAAAACTTCCAGTTAAGAATTTTCATCGGGCCATATTCAGTGAACTTGTTCTCTAACAAGCACCCGCATATATGCATTCGCGTCCACACGCTAATGTTGATGGAATGCAACATTCTCATCCGATGAGCATACATCATATGCACAAGTCTTACCGGGTTATTCGATGTCCTGTCTCGAAACACCCATCGACTTGGAACTTATTTAAGATCACAGCTTTAAAGACATGTTCCATGATTGCCATCAAATGCGCAACCATGCCTCATAGCTAATAATGATCTAAGAACTTTATCATATGTGCAAATATAGAATAAATGCAAATACATAAGATAAAGCTATGCCTCAAAATAATATAATTTCCAATAAATTGTTTTATAAGTAGAAATAAATCCAATCTGATTGGAACGCCAGGCATTCTACTCTAACACTACCATCATCATGTCTCCTTCCAATTAGGCGAATCTTCACATCACTTTGGCCATGTTGTTGAATTCTTTCCCTAGCCATATGAAACGACTTAACCAGTTGATTGTGCTCGTCCAACATTGTTATCAAGCAAGCAACAATTTCTTCATGCAAATCAGAAATACCGTCAGAGCTCCGGTAAGAAAAAAAAAAATTAAATTCATAATCAGATCCACAAATATGTGACGGAAAAAATTATTGAGCAAACTATAGACTATAAATTAAAAACTTATAAATAGCCGCATAATCTTTTACGCAAATTACTAACCTGACTGCGTTCATTCTATTGGATAATTCATTATCCGTATCATAGATATAAAGCTGCGTAAATTTTTGAGTTGCACCTTCGGATGGAAGTAGACTACCAATCAGATGATAGTTTTGGCCGTGTAGAGTGAATACCGGAGGACCTGTACCATTGTTGATCCCTGCATCAATCTTCCCGCCCAAAGAAGTAAAGCCAAACATACTGTTATAAGATCTGATATTCTCGTGAAAGTGTTTGCTATTGCGGCTATCTCTGTGTAAAAGCTCATTTAAATATGCAGGTGGATTATGTAGTGCAGGCAGTTGTATCGCCCGTTCATACAACAGCCCTTATATTCAGGAAGAGTTGTAGCCTTTTTAGAATATTTTCGCTCAACATACCAAAATAGTTCTCCGCAATAAATACATTGACAACTAGCATCACCCATGTCCCAGTATTCTACAAAATTTAAATTTTAAGAAAATATATTAAATTGCAACAAATGAGCAGAAAAAAAAAACAAATATAATGTTTTATTAACGTAAAACATACCGGATTGTGCCAATGTGGATCCAAAAATCATCTTCGGTCTACCAAGTTTTCGTTTGGGAACGGGAAGGGGGACAACAGCATCCACGGTGTGATCGACTACATCATTGAAATAAGTAGTCAAAGAACTCAATAGACAAAAAATATATTAAAATGCAACCAATAAGACGAAAACAAAACAAATATAATATTTTATTAATGTAAAACATACCGGATTGAGTCGATATGGATCCAATAATCTTCTTCGGTCTACCAGGTTTTCGTTTGGGAATGGGAAGGGGGACAACCGCATCCACGGTGTGATCGACTACATCATTGAAATCAGTTTGAAAAGAAGTCAAAAGTAAAAAATATATTAAATTGCAACAAAGGAGATGAAAAAAAAACAAATATAATGTTTTATTAACGTAAAACATACTGGATTGGGTCGATGTCGATCCAACAATCTTCTTAGGTCTACCACGTTTTCTTTTGGGAACGGGAAGGGGGTCAATATCATCTACGATGAGATCGACAACATCATTCAACTCAATAGGTAAAGACCTCTTTTTACCATTATTTTCCATTTGATGCCTTTAGGTAGAAGAACAACCGATGTTTAGCTCTGCATAACAAAAAACAAAAACAATAATAAGAAATAAACACTTAATTCAATTATAAAAAAATACTAAAGTTACATTTAAATACGTTCAATGTAACGTACCATGTGCGACCCCAGATAATGGCATGCTATGAGGACTATGCAACACACTTTGATACTTATAGGACATATAACCCAAATTATTTGAGCTTTGTTGAGGAATGAAAGATGATACATGGCTCGGGGGTGATGTCACACAACTTGTTTATATCAATATTTAATAAATGATAAATTAATAATGTATATTTTATAAGATTAAAGAAACAAAAGTCACACTAATTAATCATACAAAATATTAAAATAAAGTATGTATTACCTTTTATAGTATTGTATTTAGTATGAACCACTGGCGTGGAAGAACGACCCATTCCAATAACTAAATAAAAAATAAGAATTAATCTTTTATTTAGATGCATACAAATAAAAATTAATTAAAGTATATTATGGAATTAAAGTTTGGATTGAATAAAATAATACCATTAGTCACATCAGATAATGGTAAGTTCTGAGAACGATTGTAATACACTCTGATACTGATAGGAAGTGTTTTTCGATGGATCATTGTTTCTTGAGCAGAAATCGATAAAATCAACTATAAAAGGCCAGAAATCCCGAAAAGGTAGGGTTTTCTCATTTCCACAGCAACAAATCTGCCCTTCTCTCTCCTTTTTCGTTCTTGATAAAAAAATCGATAGAAAAATATGTGAATCGCTTTTTTTCATCTCGATCGCGTGTTTTTCATGTGCATCCTTGAAGAAAACAGACTTGTATTTTTCAAAACGGGGGTGTTGTGGTTACAAAGTTTTTATATTTATTTTTATTTTTATGAAAAAACCTATGTTATCTGGCTTTCTTTCATCTATTTCGTTTTCCATACGAACATCAATTGAAAACTGTGATTCTGATTCTTTTCGTGCGGATCTTAGCTTAATATATGAAATTTTTCATAAATTTGTTGTTTGTTTTTTTGTTTCTCGTGTTCAGATTCATATTTTTTTTTTTATTCTAAGATCTTAATATTTAAGACTGTTATTAGGTAATTTCAATGTTGATTGAACATATTTCATCCGTCCATTGCAAAATAATGAAGATTTTATCACAAAATTTATTTTATTATTTTTTTATCGGTCTCGTGACGATTTATTGTTTATCAAATTGTTTAATGAAAGAAATTGTATGTTTTCTGATCGGATTCATGTATACCAGTTAGAAAATGAACTTAAGATTTCCGTCGTCTCTGTTTTAAAATTAATCTTTTTAAAACTCGCGGGACCGCCATCTGGCCTGGTCCACTATTGGCTTTGACGACCGATTTCTTCAAGTGAGCGTACAGATTGGTGATTGATATGGTCAGGCATACACAAATAAGAGCAGGTATCATATATTTTTAATTTTTAATAATTAACTGGTTCTAACATTATTGTTTGCCCATGCACCTGCAATTGTTTTGAAATTTCTGTTACAATATCGAAAATATTTGATCTATTGACTATAAGAACTATAATTGACGGTAAATGTAATATGTTATAACATATTCAAATAAAGTCAGCATATGAATACATTATAAGTTTAAGAACAGTAACATATTCATACAATGTATGTACTGCATATCACATGCTTTTTGAAGAGATTTTAAAAAAACTGGCAATGATGTGCATACAATTTTCAATTGAATTACATTTTAGTGTCTATTGAAGTTGATGTCACTAACTTTGAATATTACCTTGTGATTTTTATTCAACCGTCCCTGTTCGTATGTATGTATTACTCTGCTTGCTGATTGCTTGAAATCTACCCGAATTGTTATTTATCTTGATGCACTGTCCACGTTCTAGCAATCTACTCTCTGAATTTAGATCAAATATTATGCTTTATGATATAAAACTGAAACCTTTAGTATACTAACTGTTGAAAGATGTTCATACAAATTTCATATGCAATACATAAAATATGTACGAATTCCATATAATCAATCTTATATGTTGTTGATTTTATTGCATGAGCATGAAATGGAGCCTGAAGTTCAAGTCGAAACAACTACTTATGTGTCTATGGCACAGTGACTGTCCTACAACAGATTTCACAAGTACATCAAATTTACTAAAAGGTTGGGATGAACGTACTCAAAGAATGAACAATTAAAAGGTAAAGTTACCATCCAGTTTTTACAATATATGTTACATAGTAGTAGAAAACACAGGCTGAAATAAACACATCACATTCTGCATAAATACAATTTGATTTCAGACAAAACACTTAAATTAAAGTATTACCATACTCTTTCCTCTACATCACTTCTGATTTTATTTTATTTGTTCTCTTGCGAGTATGATGTTTCGATGGAAACTACCAAGGAATGTGTACCATATGTTGATCAGGTAAATAAAAACATCAAAGGTAAATCTCTTAATAATAATAATACAAAAAAAAATTAGCCACATAGATTCATAGATAAGTTCACATGTCTTAAAATTATAACATACCTTGTTCTTTTGGTTTACTGTTGGTATATCTCTGCCTTGTGATTGTCTTGCTCTGCCACCACTGCCACCATGATTGTTTGGTTTGCCTACACTATTTTGATTCATGATGCTTGCTACAGAACTATAGATGTGAATGAAAAATTGCAACATAATGCTTTTCTAAAAACTATAGATGCTTGGCTCTTCAAACACTATTTGAGGTTTTCTAAGAACTATACATGTGAATAAAAAAAGAATTTCATATGCTGGTAATGGTGTAAAAAAGGATGAACGAAACAAATACGCAGGCTACTAAAAAGGTTTAGAATTTTTTAGTGCAAAAGATTGATATCTTATGAGAGTGTGGTTGAATGGAGAGGAATTTAATATAGGTTAGGATTCTATTTATTAGGAAAGATAAATAAAAAATATATTTGTTACCTAATTGCTATAATTTAGTGCATGTGTGAATAGGAAAGGTATGAGTAGTTTAAATAAAGATGGATTCTTTTGGA
>BKCP01007982.1:27668-39726 GCA_008636005.1 Striga asiatica | reverse complement strand
GTGCTTCCGCCTGTTTATGATTTGTTGAACTGAAACTTGACTTGAATTATTTTCCCGCTTGGATTTGGATATTTTATTATGTGTTTATATCCCTGCTTGATTTCGTATACTGATTATGTGTTGTGCAAGAACTTGTTACTTAATCATTTGCTTTCATACTTTGGATTATTTATTTATTTGCCTTCGAACTATGTTTGAGTTTCGTTTGAACCTTCTTTAATGCTAGACGTTTGGAAATGATTTTGAGATTTATGTTTTATGAGACTGTTTATTTGATAGCTCAAGCATGTGTAGGTTCTTTGGATTGATTGATTGGATGTGTTCATTTGCTGTGGTTAGTAAGTAGCGCCCGTTTCTCGATAAATGTTTTAATTTGGATTTAAAAAAAAAAATATAACTCTGATTTTTATCAAATAAATTCGGTAAATTCTGTAAAATAAAACGGGGCGTTACAGTTTGGTATCAGAGCCAGTCTTGCTTTTCTGTAGACTGGTTCATTTGTGATTAAATTGTTTAATGACCATTGACCACTCGCTTCGTCTCGCCGCGCCAGCTCAAGGTATGAGTTTTATTGTTTTGATTATTGTCAATATCATGATTATGGTTTGTTCTTTTATTGGGGCTTAGGAATTTACCCTCCGTTTATGCGGACTTGAACTCTAGTGGTATAGAGTTAAGTGCCGACTTTAGAGATTTTTGGTTGTGACTTTTGATTTGGTGTTATCGAGTTAAGTTCGGTTTATAGCAGTGCTCTCGTTGTGAATTTCTATTTAGTACCATCGAGTGAGGATCATTCGTAAGCCATCTGGAAAGAGAAGGCTTAAGTAAAGGGAACAGACAACCGAAGGAGTCCCAGGTGAGTGGATTATTCGGAAGTCTGTGACTATTGTGGCTAGAACTATTAGACGCGTGTAGAACCCGGTCAATGGAAATCGGGAGTGGAGTCTAAGTGTCGGTTTCATGTCGATGATCCGACCACTTGTGTTTGTAGATTCGTGGGGATCAGTTTAATGGCTGATTTTCCCTTGTTATAATTTGTTCATTTTTATCCATTCGTTTCTCGTTAGTTCGTCTTGTGAAATTCTTCGTGGGTGTTAGAACTCTGTTGTTAAGTTATTGATACCCTCTTCTTTTGTTATGTATGGCTGAGTTGTTGCCAAATTAATTCGAGCCTTGATTTGTCATCCGAACCTTCATTCTGTGATTGTCGTTCTTTTAAAAGTTGGGTTTGGAAAACCTCTTTTTGAAAATCTTTCATTGATGACTTTTTGGTCGCTGATTTGACCCCTTAAACTCGGTCGATAGGCTTTGAACTCTTCTGATGAGTTAAAGTTCTATCTCTTATGTTTCATCTTGAGCAAGAACCAAGTCATTATCTTTTTCGTGTTGGGTGATGTGGCCAATGTTTTGCGAGTGCGCGTCCAGTTTTTTTCTGGTTTTTCGATTTTGTATGTGATATATTTTCATTGCTGTTTTGGAGCCTTGAAACCCCGCCTTCTCTTGTTGTAACCTTCTTGTAAATTTTAGATCAGCCTGTTTCCGTTCATGAGGAATAGGAATCGCGTGTTTGTCATTTTCTCTTATTTATCGATAATTGCGCCGGAAATCCGATCATTGCATAGTCATTTTCTCGTGTAAATCGCAGTAGTTGGAGTCTTTTATTTTGCTGTTTTTGCCATGCTTCTGGTAATCTGGGAACCTCGACGTCTTCATGCGACTTGTAGTTTGTCTCTTAGGATCCAGATGGCGTAAGATTCATTCAAAGGGATGCGTTCAAGATACGAATTTCGTGCAGTCAGATTTCTGGAAATTTGCAGCAAATATTAACGTGCGAGTTTGATCCGTTTTCAACCCTTTAACCTACCGTTCACGCCTTTGCTACCCTAGTGCTATTCTTTTGTCTTTGATTACTACCTTTCGCTTAGTAGTCAAGTTTGCATCGTATTTCGTGACCTATTCTTATATTTGATTTTCGTCCTGTGACAAATTTGCTTGATTTTCTTTTCCTTGCGGAAAATTCTGAGATGAAGTTGAGCATCGAACTTCAGTTTCTATTGATTCTTATCTGATATCGAACCGTGTGCAGTAACTTTGCTAAATCGATGCGAAGGTCAACTTGAGAATACCTTAGCTTCGAAATAGCCAGCGATAAATTTTTCTTTCGTGATCTATTCTAACTTTGAACTGAAGTGACGTACGTGAGAATCGTCGCATACCTGATCGTGAGGAGCCTCGATACCTTTCTGGGGATGTTTCGTTATAGGGAAATCGTTTAAGGAGGGTAGTCGAGCCTGATGTAACCACATCGTGAGGTGCAGAACCGTCTCCGTTTTTGAATTGTGATTATCGCAAATCTTTGAAAAACTCTCATTCTTTTTCCCTTCGGAGTTTCGAGAGTGAATCTTTGTATTTTATTTGATTCTTTGGCAATCCAAAACTCTTGTTTTTGTCATTTGGAGTTTCATTTCAAGATTTGCAACCTGATATACTGATTAAGACGAGCAGTTTTGTTTTTCCGCTTGTCTTATATCGTTCCTTTCGATTTTGGTGATGCCATTTCAGTCTGGGTACTTTATTCATACCCGGATCGATTAGTCGTGCTTTATTTTTATCGTTGATGACCCATATTCGAGACGCGATCGAGACGAATCAACCAAGGAGGCTTCGTGATGAGATCCAGAAACGTGAAAATCTTAGCAGCGTAGAAATTGAGCTCGTTTAGGACTGCCGGCACGATTAGCTACCGGAGGTAGAGCTGACGTGACGGTCGACACTGTTAGTCGGAAGAGTCATGCGAGCTGATCATCTTCATTGTTTGATAATGACCGCTGTATTGAGGATGCCGATATTCGCTTTCTTTGAATGTGATGTCTTTGTTATATTCTAATGATGAGCGGTTTTGTGAAAACCTCTCCTTCCTGGCTACCTCAGATAGTGTGAGCCTTGAATTAGAGTAATTCTTTTCTGTCCTCGAACCGAACGCCGATGCTGACTGGGTGTAGTCACGCGAAGTGGTGGTCGAGCATGCGATCCCGTGCTGAGAGACGTGAGGCACTGCAGGGCCGATCGTTGACTAGCACGAGAGCTGCAGCCACCATCACCAACGCATGAGCCAGTGTGTGGCTGAAACCTTGATCTTGCAGCTGTTCTCCGAACAGATGTAGGCACACGTCCCAGCGCCCCGCTTATGCAGCGCCAGTGTGTATGACATCTCTCGGGTGACAGTGCATTTAACCCTGGACTGGCCTTGTCTTTTAGATCGTTATAATGGGATCGTCGAGCATCCCTATTTGAAAGCCAGTTTCTGCGATAGAAATTGTTTTCGAATATCTAGTCGATACTTCCTAAGCCGCTTACGAGCTGTTACTCGTGTCGGCCGGGAATGAGGCTTTGTCATCGATATCGAGCAGAACCGTGGATTTCTGTAGGTATCAGTGTTGAGTTTGTGGCATTGTTGTTGCTTTGTTAGCCTTTGTAAGAGATCCCGTGGCGGCCCGTTTGAGACGGACGCACGGATCACTTTGGGATCGTGGTCAAGTCGTCAACGTGACCCGGGCACGAGACTGAACTTGGCACCGCGTTGAAATCCAGATAGTTATGCGTTTAGGACATGCTGTCGAGACCCTGAGAGACTGGTTTGAGTCTGGTGTACTCGATGGGTGTGTCGTGTGGAATTTATTACCATAAGAAAATGCGCTTATAGCAATGGCTATGAGTGACGATCTTGATGGTACCGTACGAGGTTCTGAGTACGGAAAGAGGCGTAGTATGCCTCGAGTTCTGGGAAGAGAGAGGAAGTATCAGCCACATATGTTGTTCCTTTCGTGATTCTCGACCGAGTCGACAACTTAGCCTGACGGTTGACCTCATCACCGGAGCTTGCGAGAGTGCACGACCTGTTCAGTGCCTCGGGGAGAGGGGACATGTGCGTGACTCTGGGCACGTGACGATCTTTGACGAGCTGCATGTGGGCAGAACCTTACCTTTGATGAGGTACCGGTGACCTACTGGGTTGACGAATCCAGCAGGGAGAGTCCGGAAGAGGTACTCGTCAAAGTCCGGCGGGGTAACCATGGCTAGTTCGGTGTGACTTGGTAGAGTGGGAAGATTTGGATGGAGTATCCGAGTTGAGTGGTTTGAGCTTCTCTCGTGTGTCAGTCGTCCAGTTGGATGATTTTTCTTGGATTTCCGAGGACGGAAATCGTTTAAGAAGGGTAGACTGTAGTGCCCCATTTAATTGTGGATTATTTGAGATTATTATTATTATTATTATTATTATTATTATTATTATTATTATTATTACTATTATTATTATTATTTTGTGATGATATTTATATTTATTTTTCTTGAATGCCATAATATTATTAATTGCCACAATGTGATTAAATGATTAAATGTCAAATTGATTTGTTTTTTTTGTGATGTATTAAATTAGTAAATGTGAATAATGTGTATTAATATATATGTAAAAATATATATGGTCGGTTTATTTTTATCGTGCGTTTGAATTCGTTATCGGGCTCGAAAGCCGAATATATTAGCGTGCGATTTTATCGAGCCCGAGAATGTTCGCGTGAATCATAATCGAACCCGAAAATATTTCGTTTGAACCGAAATCGAGCCCGTGAGCCGATTTAATTTTTTTGCGAACCAGGCCCGTGAGCCAACTTAATGTTGCAAAATGGCCCAAAACCCATTTGGCCCAAGCCAAAAATCGACCCATCAGTACAAATCCGGCCCAGCTCATATTTTCCCTTGGTTTTTCACGTGAAGTTTGATGTCTTGGGCATTAAGACATTTTTCTTTTGTAAAACCTAGTCTTCTAAGCCGCATCCTTATCTCTCTCTCGTCAAAACAAACGCTGCAATTCTTCTCTCCTTCTCTCGCCAAACTTTCTCCCTCCGCGCCTGTGATTCCGTCGATTCCCTACAGCAACATCGCCTGCTCGTCGACCTTCTCCCTCTCGCATCGCTGTCGTCATCCTCCTCACTGTGAACTAGCGATCACCGACGACCCCGCCTGCAGATCCTCTCGCCGCGACTCAGCCTCCGCGCAAGTCACCGCGCCGTGAACAGCGACCTCGCCACACCGTGACCCCTGCGAATTCCGGCGACCTTCCTCAGTCACCGTTGAAACGAGGCCAGCCCGTCGCGATCGTTTCCTCATGAATTCCGTCCGCCTCTTCTCCCTATGGTGACCTCCTCTTTCCCTGTTCGCGAGTTGCCATCATCTCCTATCATCACCTCATCTCCGATTAGTTTCGCCGCGACCAGACCACCAGCGAGTTCCTCTGCCGGCGAGCAGCAACTCCGCGATGAGCACCCCGTGTGCAACGTCCGGCGATCTCTCCCTTCACGCGGAACTTTTCCGGCGAGCCTCTGCCGCCGCCGCAATCAGCCGCCCCCAGCGATGTCACGACTCTCTTCAGCGACTCGTCGAGCTCGTTCGTCGCCGCTACTCCACCGCGAGCCTCAGCCGATCCCCGTCGAGGAAGGCCGCGACCCTGCAGCTCCTCTGAGAGTCCTTCGGCGAGCCGAGCGTGAGCCGTTGAGCCTCGTTGTGCGTCAACCCTCGTTCCGTTTTCGTGCGCAATTCCCGAGAACGGTAACGACGGTTTGAACTCCAACTATTTACGATTCGATTTATTTTGTCGTGTTATTCGTGTTAATGTGCTATATGATGCTATGTGGAATTGTTTAAGTGTTATGATTTTATGTGATCGTTTGATGACGTGACGGGCCCCTTACGATTTGATTTACGAGATGTGAATATGTAGCGATTAATGGATTCTACGTGAACTTATGTGAAAGAGATGATTTTATGTGTATTCGTGTTGTTCGGGACCTCTTCAATTTTCTCGAAAATCGAACGAGACCTCAAAAGTCGTGTAAGTCGGTGGATAATGGAACAATGTCGAGTCCTTGGTCTTATGAAAAGGCCTCGGACGATAAATTGTGTGTTGTGATTTTATTATCAAGTTGTCGAGCTTGTTAATCGCTGTTTTGATGTTCGAATTTTTAAAAATAGCTCGCTGTTCGAAACGATGTGAAATTTTGAGGGATGTGTTATCTGACCATATTCTGCCTTGTGTAAAATTTTCATAATTTTTGGAGACCTGTAGCTATATTTAATAATTAAATTGTATTCTGTCCAGAATATTGTTAAATGCATAATAAATTCATGCCTGTCTGAAATGATCTGAAATTTGGATATATCATGCCTCTTTGACTTATAGGTGTTGTATTAAATTTTTAGAATTTTTGGTGTTGATTTGATATGGTTATTATTTTATTTATTGAATCTGCAGAAATGTTGTTTGAATTTTTAAAATTCGGTTACTGCATGGAAAATTCTGAAATTTTGCTGAGAGTCATATTTTAGGTGTTTGATCATGTTTGTATGGAAATTTTTAGAGTCCGTTTGGTTTCAGTTTGGATTTAAATTCGATAAACTGCTGTTGCCCGTTTGAATTTTTAAAAATAGCAGCAGTTATCATTTAAGGCTGAAATTTTTATAAGTGGACTTTGGTATACTGAATGTTGCTATGTAAAATTTTCAGGTTCAAATTCATTCATTAAGTCTGAGTATGGATTAATGTGCCCTTTTTGCTGAACTACTTTTCAAATTTTATAAAATGGGGTATTTTGAGTTTAAAGCTGAAACTTTGTGGTTTTACATGTTTCTGGGAGATGATATTTTGTGTAAATTTTCAGAGCTTAACTTGTAGGGTAGCTTGACCATCTATTTTCATGCGATTAAATGATTTCTATTTCCGAACATGATTTTTATATGAAATTTTGGGAATCAACTTGCTTTTCGTTTTTTTTATGTGAGTTGACTTGGTCAATCCTTAGATGGATTTGTGTAAACTCCCTTATGTTGTATGGTCGAGTTTAGAGCCGAGTCTTAGAGCATGTTTGGATACAAAATTTTTCAAAAAAATCCAAACATTTTTAACTCAACCATTTTTTTTAACTCAACTTTAACTCAACCCCACTATCATCAATATTATCAATATAATTAAATAATATCAATCAATCATTCTTACACACCACCTTACCTTAATTCACTATTCATCCACTCACATAATTTTAACTAACTATCACTTCAAATTTTCTCTCACCTATTTTACATCAAATCAACTTTAATCATTTTATTTTAAATATTATTTAATATACCCACTAACAACTAACCATACCAACTTTTTCAAAATTAACCAAACCAAACAAAAAAATCCAAACAAAACCAAAATTTTTTATATCCAATCATCCTCTTAGTGTTCCAACATCCACAGGACTTCACGAACTACTTAGTCGAAACGAGTTCGACTAGGTCTGTCTTGTGATTTCTGATTTAAGTCGAGATAGATTCTGATTGTAGGATCTTGTCATAATGTAGGTGTTTAAGAGGTGTTGACCTCGCCTCGTTTCTGGATTTGTGATTCTGTGAACTGTTGCTGCTATCAGGTGGGTACATTTATGATGTATTCCATATTTATCGCACTCCTTATTTCGTGTAGTATTTCTTTTGAAAATTTTTGTATGCATGAGAACTCTAGTCTAAGTGTCCCGAACGCTAGTGCCTTGATGAATGCAAAAACAGTAGGAGGTCGCCTGCCCGTTGTATCCGGGAGGGACGCCCCATGCCGTTGTATCCGGAAGGGGAAAAACCTCTCTGCTGTCTCCTGGAAAGGATCCTGCGAACCGTTGTACCCGGGGGTGGGAATGTTTCCAGTTACAGCCATGCCGTTGTATCCGGAAGGTTGTTGTATGTACATAGGAGGTTTGCGATAGGGCTGGGTAGGGGGTTTAGGCTATGAATTCTGTGCATACCGAGTGGTCACTGTTTGATGATATATTATGCTTCCGCCTGTTTATGATTTGTTGAACTGAAACTTGACTTGAATTATTTTCCCGCTTGGATTTGGATATTTTATTATGTGTTTATATCCCTGCTTGATTTCGTATACTGATTATGTGTTGTGCAAGAACTTGTTACTTAATCATTTGCTTTCATACTTTGAATTATTTATTTATTTGCCTTCGAACTATGTTTGAGTTTCGTTTGAACCTTCTTTAATGCTAGACGTTTGGAAATGATTTTGAGATTTATGTTTTATGAGACTGTTTATTTGATAGCTCAAGCATGTGTAGGTTCTTTGGATTGATTGATTGGATGTGTTCATTTGCTGTGGTTAGTAAGTAGCGCCCGTTTCTCGATAAATGTTTTAATTTGGATTTTAAAAAAAAATATAACTCTGATTTTTATCAAATAAATTCGGTAAATTCTGTAAAATAAAACGGGGCGTTACACACTGATCATGTTTGTTATACTTTGCAGGGGTTTCTGCAAAGAAGGCAGCTCAGTGAGGGCGAGATTACCATCAGCTTGGGCAACGCTGCACGAGTGGCGGTGGTTGCAGTGGGAGATGTGTTCATAATCGTCAATTAAGAGGGGAAATTTTTTAGTATTAAAGAACGTTTTGTACGTGCCGAGTTTTCGGAAGAATTTAATTTTGGTTTCGAAGCTGTTTTTTGATGGATATTCAGTTATTTTTAATGACAATGCTGTTATTATGAGAAATAACTCTTTTATCTGTTCTGGCATGTTGGTTAACAATCTTTATACTATTACTTGTGCATATCATACTGTGACTGAGGCTCATGCATCTTCATCACTAAACAAGAGAAAAGAACCTTCTCAGTCGAATCAAACATATCTTTGGCACCTAAGGTTGGGTCATGTAAATCTAAGGAGGATCCAAAGGCTGGTGGGTAATGGCTTCTTGGACTCACTCCAAGTTGAACCATATCCAGTCTGCGAATCCTGTTTGGAAGGCAAGATGACTTCTAGGCCTTTTAAGGCCAAGGGGAATAGGTCCAATGATGTGTTGGAATTGATTCACTCTGATTTGTGTGGGCCTATGTCTATTCAAGCTAGAGGCGGTTTTGAGTATTTCGTTACTTTTATTGACGATTACTCAAGATATGGGTACATTTACTTGATGCGCCGCAAGTCTGAATGCTTTGACAAGTTCAGAGAATTCAAGGCAAAAGCGGAGAACCGTCAAGGGAAAAGTATCAAGTCACTGCGATCTGATCGTGGTGGTGAATACCTTAGCAATGAATTTAGGCAATACTTATTGGAGAATGGGATTACATCCCAGCTGACTGCGCCTGGTACTCCCCAACAGAATGGCGTGGCAGAGAGAAGGAATAGGACTCTGTTAGAAATGGTGAGATCGATGATGAGCTATGCTTCATTACCTACCTCGTTTTGGGGATGTGCCTTAGAAACAGCGGCGTACCTTCTAAATCGGTTCCGAAAACTCCAATAGAATTGTGGTCTGGGCGCAAGCCCAATTTAAACCACATTTGAATTTGGGGTTGCCCAGCACATGTGTTGGATAAGGAAGCTGATAAGTTGGCACCTAGAACGGAAGTACGGCTGTTTGTAGGTTACCCAAAGGGAACGAGAGGTGGTTACTTTTATAGTCCTAAAGATCAGAGGGTGGTGGTGAGCACCAATGCCCGATTTCTAGAAGAAGACTATATGAGTGAGCATAAGTCCAAGAGTGAGATTATTCTCAAAGAGTTGAGGGAAGACAATGGCATACCGAGTGTCCAAGAGGATATACCACAAGAGACTGCAAAACGTGTTGACTCTGATGTATTTACACCTGAGTTGCCTCGTCGTAGTGGGAGGGTTGTTCGTCAGCCCGATCGTTTCATGTTTGTGGGAGAGTCTTCGGACTTGATCCCAAGTGAAGAGCATGATAGTGATCCCTGGACCTACAATGAGGCAATCCAAGACGTAGATGCAGATTCTTGGCAGAAATCTATGGATTCTGAGATTGAATCTATAGACACTATGGAGGTATATGACCTTAAGGACCTTCCTGAAGGCAAGAAAGCCATTGGATACAAATGGGTCTATAGGCGTAAGAGAGGATATGACGGGAAGGTTATTTCCTTCAAAGCACGGTTGGTTGCGAAGGGTTTCACTCAGAAAGAGGGAATCGATTATGATGAGACCTTCTCACCAGTAGCCATGCTTAAGTCGATCCGGATTCTCTTATCCATAGCAAGTCACATGGACTATGAGGTTTGGCAAATGGATGTCAAGACAGCTTTCCTTAACGGAAACTTGGATGAAGACATCTACATGCAGCAACCCGAGGGTTATGTGAAGAAAGGCCAAGAGCATCGAGTATGGAAGCTAAAGAAGTCTCTTTATGGACTAAAACAAGCTTCTAGGTCTTGGAATATTCGTTTTGATGAGGTGATTAAGTCCTATGGATTTAATCAATGCCAAGACGAGAGTTGTGTATACAAAAAGAGCAACGGAAACGTAGTGGTATTCTTAGTACTATACGTAGACGATATTCTTCTCATTGGCAACGATGTCAAGGTTTTGTCAGACGTAAAGGTATGGCTTTCAGAACAGTTTCAAATGAAGGACTTGGGTGAGGCATCGTACATTCTTGGAATCAAGGTCATTCGTGACAGGAAGAAGAGAATGTTGTGCTGCTTACATTGATACTGTGATTGCTCGCTTCAGCATGCAGAACTCCAAGAAAGGGTTGCTACCTTTTCGGCATGGAGTTCCTCTATCTAAGGATATCTATCCAAAGACACAAGAGGAGATGGAGGAAATGGCTATTGTTCCTTATGCTTTGGCTGTAGGAAGCCTTATGTATGCCATGCTATGCACGAGGCCTGATATTTGCTATGCAGTTGGCATGGTAGCAAGATATCAGTCTAATCCTGGTCAAGGACACTGGACTGCGGTAAAGCATATTCTCAAGTATCTGAAAAGAACTCGGGATTATATGCTTGTTTACCAATCAGACAGTGTAACTCCTTTGAGTTACATAGATTCTGATTTTCAAGCTGATCGAGATAAGAGAAAGTCGATCTCGGGTTATGTGTTTATGATGAGAGGCGGAGCGATCTCATGAAGGAGTGTGAAGCAAAAATGCATCGCAGATTCTACAATGGAAGCCAAATACGTTGCTGCTTCAGAAGCAACAAAGGAGGCTGTTTGGCTCAGGAGCTTCTTACTGGACTTAGGGGTATCCTCGAGTGTGCCTAGGTGTATCACAATTTATTGTGACAATGCTGGTGTAGTCGCAAACTCGAGAGAACCCCGAGCACATAAGGGCAGTAAACACATCGAGAGAAAGTACCACCTTATACGAGAGATCGTGAAACGAGGAGATGTGGTTGTGACGAAGATAGCATCGTTGGATAACCTAGCTGATCCTTTCACGAAGACTCTGACTGTCAATGTCTTCGAGAAACACATAGAGGGTCTTGGTTTACAATGTGTTACAGCTAGACTTTGAGTATAAGTGGGAGAATTATAATGGAATGTGTTTATATACTAAAAGTTTAGCTTTAGTATAAGTGGGAGATTGTTGGAGTATACTGTAAAGCAAATGTTTACGTGAGCTTTTGGATTGTATTATTCGATTTCCCATTTGACTGAAATAAATGTTTTTCACATTGTTGCATTCTTTATGATTGCTTATATGCTAAATGTCTAATTATCTTATATTATAGACAATGTGGTGTGTTAGTAGTCACACAGAAGATTACATTGTCGGTTCCTTATAAGATATAAATGGTATTCACAACTGAGATAGTTATGGACATGACTATCGGTGTAGGTTGTAGTATAAACTGGATGTAGCTTGTCTTGGCTATTGGTTTATACTAGTGCGCTGCGTCGCATTGAAAGGATCACAGTTGAGACGTGTTCTTCTGTTCTGACTATCATGAAGAACCTAGGTCTCGGTGACTCTACTAATTCTTAACCCTAACTGTGGTAATTGGATATATGGGATATTTGTTTGTTACTTTGACTTACCATGGGTGAGGACCAAGTATTGGTTCAATAGCTCCGTATCTTGGGTAGCAACATTATCTGCATGATATCTATTTATTGGCATTAGGGCACCGTGTCCTGGACATCCAGGTTGGTGACGTCCCCTTAAGGAACTCATAAGGATTATCGTATAAACCCTGCAGGTGGATTTAATCCGTACGATAATAAG
>BKCP01007982.1:0-27333 GCA_008636005.1 Striga asiatica | reverse complement strand
TTATTAATTGTCAAATGTGATTAAATGCTAAATGTGTAATTGTCTAATTGATTTTGTGATATATTTAATTATTAATGTGTATTTAAAAAATATGAATATATATTTATATATATATTGTTCGGTTTATTTTTATCGCGTGTTTGCATTCGAAATCGAGCCCGAGAACTTTCGTTGGAACCGAATTTGGGCCCGAAAATGTCCGTTTAAATTTTAATCGAGCCCGTGAGCCGATTTGATGTCCCAATCGGCCCAAATCCATTTGTCCCAACTTCCCGGGCCCGGCCCGACAGATTTTCTCCTCTTTTTTTTCTTCAGGCGTGCGTGTGTGTGTTTGGGATTTATTGTGTATTAAGACTTTTTCCTAAACCTAATATCACATATACATATATATATCTCCATCATCGTTTTCTCTTGGCAAAACTCAACCCGCAGCCCTCAGATTTTTCCCCATCTCTCTCGATTTCACGTAACGGGAAGAGAGAAAGATTTTGTCTCGTTTTATTTTTCCGATTGACATCACCATCATCATCTCTTCCTCGCAAGATCAGATTTCTCTCGTCTTTGTCCTTTCCGTCGCCAGAATCTCGTCATCATCATCACTCTCTCTCGCTCAAATTCCGATCGTCGTGAACTGCGAGCCCTCCATTGAACTCGCGCAGAGCCTCCTCCGCCACGAACAGAAGAAGACCCGTCGCCATCTCTCCCTCGTTTTCCGGTTGCTGCACCGCCGACCTGCAACTTCCGGCGAGTTCGTTTTCCTGTCAGCAGCCCGCGGCCAGCCCTCCGGCGATCCTTTGTTCGGGTTTTCCGGCGAGTTCGAGCAGCCCACGAGCCCAGACGATGAGAGCCCTTCCACCTGCAACTTCCGGCGACCTGCTTCTCTACGAAGCTTTTTCCGGCGAGATTCTTTCCCCCGCAGCAGCACCTCTGACGGCTCGCCTCGGCCATCGCAGCAACTCCGCAACCGAGAAGGACCACCCCAGCACTCTCCTCGGCGAGCCGCGCGAAGCCGTCGAGCCTCGTCGAGCCCGTTCGTGTTCGTGACGTTTTTCAAGTTATTCCCGAGAACGGTACCTCGTCGTTTTTCCGTCTCGTTTAACTCGTATATGTTTATTTCGTTGAGTGTTTATTTTCGTGCAGTGCTCGTTGATCAATGATGTAAATTTATTGATGTGAATATGTGCGAATAAATATATTGTTGTGATTGTATGTGTTCGTATGTTCGGGATCTCTTCGATTTTCTCAAAAATCGAACGAGACCTCGAAAGTTGTGTAAGTCGGTGGATATTGGAACAATGTCGAGTCCTTGGTCTTATGAAAAGGCCTCGGACGAGAAATTTTATGTTGTGATTTAATTGCCAAGTTGTCGAGCTTGTAAATCGCTGTTTCGGTGTTCGAATATTTAAAAATGGCTCGCTGCTCGAAACGATTTGAAATTTTGAGAGATGTGTTAACTGTCCATTACCTGCCTTGTGTAAAATTTTCGTAATTTTTGGAGGCCTGTAGCTATTTTCTTTATAATTAAATTTTAATCTGTCCAGAATAATGTTTAATGCATAAAAAATTCATGCTTGACTGAAATAAGCTGAAATTCGAATATGTCATGCCTCTGTGACTTATATGTGTTGTGTAAACTTTTTAGAATTTGTGGAGTTGATTTGATGTGGTAAATATTTTATTTATCGAATCTGCAGAAACGTTGTTTGTAATTTTATAAATTGGTTACTGCACGAAAAATTCTGAAATTTTACTGAGAGGCATATTTTAGGTGTTTAATCATGTTTATGAAATATGGGAATTTTTAGAGTCCGTTTTAATTCAGTTTGGATTTAAATTCGATAAACTGCTGTTGCTCGTATGAATTTTTAAAAATGGCAGCAGTTATCATTTAAAGCTGAGATTTTTATACATGAACTTTAGCATACTGTATGTTGCTGTGTAAAATTTTCAAGTTCAGATTCATTCATTAAGTCTGAGTATGATTCCATGTGCCCATTTTGCTGATATCTTGTTTGAATTTTATAAATTAGGATATTTCGAGTTTAAAGTTGAAACTTTTTGGTTTTACATGTTTCTGGAAGATGAAATTTTTGTAAATTTTCAGAGCTTAATTCGTAGGGTAGCTCGACCATCTATTTCATGCGATTAAATGATTTCAATTTTCGAGCATAATTGTTATATGGAAAAATTTGGATCGACTTGCTTTTTGGTTTTTATGTGAGTTTGACTTGGTCAATCCTTGGATGGATTTGTGTGAACTCCCTTACTTGGTTTGGTCGAGTTTAGAACCGAGTCTTAGTGTTCCAACATCCACTGGACTTCACGAACTACTTAGTCGAAACGAGTTCGACTAGGTCTGTCTTGTGATTTCTGATTTAAGTCCAGATAGATATTGATTATAGGATCTTGACATAATGTAGGTGTCTAGAGGTGTTGACCTCGCCTCATTTCGGGATTTGTGATTCTGTGAACTGTTGCTGCTATCAGGTGGGTACATTTATGATGTATTCCATATTTATCGCACTCCTTACTTCGTGTAATGTTTCTTTTGAAAATTTTTGTATGCATGAGAACTCTAGTCTAAGTGTCCCGAACGCTAGTGCCTTGATGAATGTGAAAACAATAGGAGGTCGCCTGCCCGTTGTATCCGGGAGGGACGCCCCATGCCGTTGTATCCGGAAGGGGAAAAACATCTCTGTTGTCTCCTGGAAAGGATCCTGCGAACCGTTGTACCCGGGGGTGGGAATGTTTCCAGTTACAGCCATGCCGTTGTATCCGGAAGGTTGTTGTATGTACATAGGAGGTTTGCGATAGGGCTGGGTAGGGGGTTTAGGCTATGAATTCTGTGCATACCGATTTTGATACTGTTTACTGTGATACTGTTTTTAAAAATAATTATGCGGGATAACTGTGCGATAATGGTGAGCTAGTTGGTTGCTCACCCCCATTATTTTCTTGTTGTTTTCTCTCTTCCTTTGTATTAGGTTGAGACGAGCTGGAGGCGGTGGCGTAGGACGAGCGAGATGGTGGTCATTAACTGATGTGTCTTTGCTTCCGCCTATTTTTATTATATGATGAACTACTTGCTTTTATTTTGGATTATTTATGCTTCAGCTTGAAATCATGTTTGTGTTGGATGAACCATGAATTTATGTTAAACTTTTTGGATAATGTTGAGACTTGAATAAGCTGGTTTATTTTTATAACTGTTGGCTTATGTATGTGTAGGATTTGGTTGAACTTTGAATAATGCTAGACCTTTTAAAATGGTTTGAGACTTATGTTTTGGTATTTGTTTTATTGTTAGCTCGTGCATGTGTAGTTCCCTTGTATTGTTGGATGTGTGTTGTTGGTTGATGTTAGTAAGTAGCGCCCGTTTCTCGAAAAAGGTTTTTAACTTGGATTTTAAAAAAAAAGTTCTGATTTTTATTAAATAAATTCGATAAATTTCTTAAAATAAAACGGGGCGTTACAATATCTCTGTTCGTCCTTTAGGAGCATGCTTAGATTTAATCGAAATCATGTATGTACATGTTTTGGTATCCGATATCGATCCGTGGGAAGGACCGCCTTGTCGGCGTGTTCCAGCAGCGTGTTCTCAATATCTGTTACATATGGGAGTATATATAGTGAAGATATGTATGCAAAAATTATACAATTTATTTTAATAGTTATTTCCGAAATATTGATTGAAATTACATGGATGTAGGATTCTATCCAATATAATTATTATTGTTTTGAATGTTTGAAACCGAGTTTCCATCGGTAAGTAAATTGTCAGATATTGGAAAAGAAATCAAATTTGTATATTTACACGAACGAATGCAATTCGGTTTAGATATTTTATGATTTGGTGTGATACTTACCGCGTAAAATATTTGGATAAATATTAAACAGAATCATTTAGTTTTAGAATTGTGTTGATATCCGACTTGATTACATAAAGGTAGGGATTAATTACTCCATTGAAGAAATAATCTCCAGAAGAAGACAAACTTAGGACAAGTCGGTATTCATTGAATTAATTACCGACTTCCGAGATCATAAAAAATACCGACTATTGAGACAGACACAAATAAATCGACTTCAGTTCAACCGATATCATAACAAGTCGAATCAAGTTTTATCTGTTCAAATCGACGGCATAAAATTTCAAATATCCAAGCAGAAAACAGAGCTGTAAGCATATGATTGGATCGTCAGGATAATACAGTAATCATTGATGTTCCCTAATTCCAAAGCACATCACCTTGCTTGAAGCTGCTCAACATTAAATACATACTTATCCATCTCAAGCAAGAAGACAAAAACCACCGTACTATAAATAGCAGAATTTATGATAGTACGAGGATCTTTTTCCAACATATGGTACTTGGACTTAAAATGATCTCGGTGAAGAATAAAAAACCGACTCCTGTACTCTTGTGGATATATCAAATAAAATCAAATTTTACTTTAATCTTTGTTTAAACACACTCAACTGTTTGTAATTTTAAGTTGTTAATTTCGTACAACAACAGTTTGGCGCTAGAAGGAGGGCGGCTTCCTTCGTCCTTCTTAATCTACGCTCGATTGTATGTGAAATTAATTACAATTTACAAACACGTATAATTTATGATGTCAAGTTCTGGGCGACAAGAACGAAATTTAGAAGCTGGAACAAATCGCCACCCTGTGCGCACAAATGAAAATTCGACGGTGCCATCTATGCCGATAGATTACTCTGTTTTATTCCAAGACCCGGAATTTCTCAAAAATTTATCGAATTTTATGGCACATACAAGAGCAGGACCAACGGTGACGATTCCAAATCAAATTCCCACTTCAAATCATCCAATTAGACAACAAACGTCGTTTGTTCAGCGACACGATACTCCCGCTGCATCATATGCAACTTCTCATCCCCAAGAACCTGAATCACAACGAAATACTACCACGCATAATCGCGGAGTAGTTCCTGTTCGAAGTCATGTTCCTGAAGCGGTCCAACAAGAAGTTACTGCTGAAAGTCATTCTGGACGTCGTCAACATCTCACACGTTCATTGTTGGAAACTTCGCAGCATGACCAACAATCCGATTTGCGTCACACGATTGAACGGAATCGATTCCGACGTGATAACAATGAATTACGTCAAACAATTGAAAGAAATCGTTTAAGGCGTGAATCAGAAGAATTGGAAGTATTGAGAAAAAGAATTGCCGAGTTGGAGACTCGCCATCATATTCCTGAAGAATCTCGACAAAGAGGCTCTCTCTCGGAAAATGTGTATTTGGAAGCCGAGACTCCCTTAGCTCTTCATTTGACAATGGAGCCACTTCCCTCTAAAGTTAAGGTTCCTCAGATTGGCCTTTATGATGGTACCTCAGATCCAGATACACATCTTGGTCAATATACCTCGTGGATGGATCTTCATGGGGCAACCGATGCGCTAAGATGTCGGATGTTCTCATTAACTTTGGGACTCCGTGCTCAAAAATGGTATCATTCATTCCCCCGACATTCAATAACGAAGTGGCAACAATTGAGAACAGCTTTTCGATCCCATTTTATCGGGGCTCAAGTCTCCTTAATCCCAAAAGAATCTATTGCTAATATCGTTCAAAAGGACAATGAAAGTGTTAAGGACTGTATTGCCCGGTTTAATGAACGAATACAAAATATGGAGCAATGCCATCGTGAAACATTGCTAGTCACGGCTATAGCTGGATTGAAACTGAACTCTTTGTTTCGTTGAAGTATTTACCAGAATAAACCGACTTCATTTCAAGACTTTTTGGCACAAGCTCAGCAACACATTACTGCTGAAGAGTCAATGTCGGTTCCAACTTTCGATTTTTCTTCCAATAAGTCGGAAGTCAGACAAGAGTTTAAAAAGAAGAAAAACAAGTTTTTTAAGCCAAATCGGTCTCGGTTTGGGGACTCTAAAAAACCCGAAGTACAAGAGGCAAGAGCCAAATATGTTGAAGAGGTTAAATCCAGCTATCAAACAGTTTTTTCAGCTGGGGCTGCTGTTATTTTTGAGGAATTAAAAGGAAAGGGAATTCTTCCCGACCCCCGACCTGTGAGGACTCCTGAAGAAAAACTTGATAAAACGAAATATTGTTCATATCACAAGTCGGCAGGGCATGATACAGATGAATGTCTAGGCTTACTTTCTGCCTTATTACGGTTAATTGGACATCCACAAGTTCAAAGATTCTCCAAGAATGCAGATTATAAGCGAAAGGGCAGAATCCCAGAACCCCAAGATGATGATGAAGATGATGATCGTCCAATCAATCCAAAACGTATTAGACAAAGCGATAAAGAAGTCTATATGATGAACCCGAAGGAGAATGGATCTACATCTTCAACAAAAAACAAAGAAACCCCACGAAAGAGTTGTTCTAAACCTCCTGATTTTTGTGATTTTCCCCGAGTTAATAATAGTAATGGCAAAACTTTCGAGTCACGTCGACAGATAAAAGCTTATGCTCGACAAGCTTTCAATTCAGGAAAAACTGTTATAACAACCGACCTCCGAGATAGGGTCAACACTCGAAATAATTGTCCGATTACTTTTAATGTGGATGATGCCAGTTATTTCGTTCACCCACACTCTGATCCTCTTGTGATCACAACACCAATTTGCGGAATACCGGTGCATCGGATAATGGTTGATACAGGAGCATATTCAAGCATTCTAATGTTTTGTACATTCGAACAAATGGGAATTGACCCAACTGAGCTGAAGCCCTGTAAAGATCAAGTACAAGGCTTTAATGGAACAATCACATCAACTCTCGGAGAAATAACCATGCCAATTAGATTTGGAACTCCCGGACAGGCCTCTAAAGTCATCATGGAGACGTTCAAGGTCATGGATCTTAAAAATGAATATAATGCCATAGTGGAAAGGACGGCTCTGTATAAACTCCGTTCAGCTGTCTCAATTTTTCACTATGCTTTAAAATTTCCCACAAATCATGGAGAAGGAACCCATTATGGAGATCAATATGAAGCTCGTGGGACAGTATGGGTTAAACCTTGACAAGAACCACATTCTTCGATACATACGACCAAGAATGTACAAGACAAAGAGGAAAAATTTCAAACTCCCGAAGACTCGGTATCCCTAATAACCGAGATGGAAACTGAACAGTCCAAGAAGTTGGAAGAGTCAAACATCAAACTCAATAGTGATTTGACTAGAGATTGTGGAAGACGTTCAGGGAAAGAACCAATCCATGAAGAGGATGAAATGGATCCTCGTGCTCAATTTAAAGAAAAAAGTAAACTTGATCGAGCTGAACCATCTGAAGAAGTTGAAACAGTTTTTATTGATGATCCTGTTTGTAACAAGTCGTTTCGAATTGGGGTCAACTTGGAAGAACCAATACGAACTCAGCTCATTCAATTCCTCAAGGCTAATTCAGATGTGTTTGCCTGGAAGCATGAAGATATGAAAGGAATTGACCCCAATGTAGCCTCACATCGACTTAATCTCGACCCAACCATTAAACAAGTTGTCCAGAAACGACGTAAACTTGGTCCAGACCGACAAAAGGCTCTTGAAGACGAAGTTCAAAAATTGATTGACAATAAATTCATCCAAGAAACTAAATATCCGACTTGGGTATCTAACCCGGTTTTGGTAAAGAAAAGTTCTGGAGCATGGCGACTCTGTATCGATTTCTCAGACTTGAATAAAGCTTGCCCGAAAGACGGTTATCCATTACCACATATAGATTACATGGTAGACGCCACTGCCAGACATGAGTTGATGAGTTTCATGGACGCCTACTCGGGTTATAACCAAATTCCCATGGATCCTGGGGAAGTAGAACATACATCCTTTTATTCTGCTCGGGGTCTATACTGTTATACCATGATGCCATTTGGTCTTAAAAATGCTGGGGCCACATATCAGAGATTGGTTAACAAAATGTTTGCCAAACTCATTGGACATACAATGGAAGTTTACGTCGATGACATGCTAGTTAAGTCGGTACACGGTGCTGATCATGTTAATCATTTGCAAGAAATGTTCAACATCCTCAGGGAATATTCCATGGTGCTAAATCCAAAGAAATGTACTTTTGGAGTCAGCTCTGGAAAATTCCTGGGATATATCGTGACTCAACGAGGTATTGAGGCAAATCCCTTGAAAATTAAGGCCATTATGGATCTAACACCCCCCACGTCGGTTAAAGGTGTTCAAGCTCTTACTGGCCGACTTGCTGCTCTGAATCGGTTTATATCGAAGTCAACAGATCAATGTAAACCCTTTTTTGAATCTATAAAGAAGGGAAAATGTTTCGAATGGACCAAAGAATGTCAACAAGCTCTGGAAAAAATAAAAGAAACGCTTCTCCAAACACCGACTTTACAGAAACCAATACCTGAAGAAATGTTGTTCTTGTACTTGGGAGTAAGTGATTCTGCTATCAATGCTGTTCTAACCCGAGAAGAAGAACATCAACAATATCCGATTTACTATATCAGTAAGGCTTTACACGAAGCTGAATTGCGATATCCACCGATGGAGAAATTAGCGTATCCACTTGTTATCGCAGCTCGGAAATTACGTCCTTACTTCCAAGAACATTCAATAACGGTACTTACTTCCTACCCTTTAAAGTCGATCTTACACCGACCTGACACATCAGGAAGATTGATCAAATGGGCCATTGAACTCGGTCAGTATGATATTCATTATAAACCGAGAACTGCAATAAAGGCCCATGCTTTATCCGACTTTATTGCCGAGTTCACTCCTGCAATTGAGACAATTAATGAAGATCAATCATGGACTTTGTATGTTGATGGTTCATTAACTCAACATCGGGCTGGTGGAGGAATCATTTTGATAGATCCTCAGAACAAGATGTTTTGTCATTCTGTCAAATTCCTTTTTCCGGCAACAAATAATGAAGCTGAATACGAGGCCTTACTGTCCGGATTAAGTCTCGCAGAATCCATGAATGTAAATAAGCTAAAGGTGTTCTCTGATTCACAATTGCTAGTGAACCAAGTCCATGGAGGTTTCGAAGTTAAAGAACCTCGATTGCTACCATATTTGACGTTCGTAAAACAGAAGATGTCCCGACTCGATATTCAGTTGGAACACATTCCTCGTTCGCAAAATATTCCGGCTGACGCTCTTTCCAAACTTGCATCAAGTACTGGAATGGAGGATGTTGAGTATGTCCAAGTCGGTCACCAAGAGATGCCTTCTGTTTCTCTTGCCGAAGTTATGAATACCGAGTTACAGAAATCACCGACTTGGATGACACCGATTATAACATACTTGGAAACATGAGCCTTACCTCAAAATCCAAAAGAAGCTCGAGCCCTTCGAATTCGAGCAGCTCGGTTTAAAATGGACAATGGGATCCTTTATAAAAGGGGATACTCTGTTCCCCTGTTGAAATGTTTAACCGAGCAAGAATCGAAATATGCCTTGAAGAAGTTCATGAAGGTATCTGCGGAAATCATAATGGTGCACGAGCATTGGCATACAAAATACTTCGACAAGGATATTATTGGCCAACTTTGAAGATGGATGCGACAAACTGGGTTCGCAAATGCACGAAATGTCAAATATTCGCTCCAAATGTTAACCAGTCTCCAGAATCTCTCAAGTCGGTTTATAGTCCATGGCCATTTGCTAGATGGGGAATTGACATAATCGGTCCACTTCGAACTGCAAAAGGAGGTGTTCGATTTGTTATTGTAGCAGTTGACTATTTTACCAAGTGGGTTGAAGCTGAACCACTGGTTACGATTACCGAAAAAAAAGTTGTTGATTTCATTTGGAAATCGATCGTATGTCGGTTTGGTGTACCGAGTTCAATTATAACCGACAATGGTCGGCAGTTCGAAGGACAACGACTTGAGGCTTTCTGTGAAGAGTATCAAATAAAGCACTTCTTCTCTTCACCATATCATCCTCAATCCAATGGACAAGTCGAAGCAATTAATAAGATTATTAAAAATGGTTTGAAAGTCCGACTTGATGCAGCAAAAGGGACTTGGCCTGAAGAATTGTCAAATGTGCTGTGGGCTTATAGAACGACAGTTAGTCATGCAACAGGGGAAACACTTTTTTCTCTCACTTATGGATCAGAAGCAGTTATCCCTGTTGAACTCGGATCCCCTACGTACCGAGTAATGAATTTTCAAGATGAAACCAATTCAGAAAATTTGAAAGCCAACTTGGATCTTCTAGATGAAACTCGTCTCATGGCAGAACTTAGAAATGCTGCATATAAGCAAAGAAGTGAAAGATACGTCAATTCAAAAATGAAGTCACGATCATTCCGAATTGGTGATTTAGTACTTAAAATAATTACTGGGCCAGATCCGGGGCCTTTTAAACCAAAATGGGGAGGACCGTTCAAAATCAGTCAAGTACTTCCAAAAGGTACCTATCGACTTGAAAGGCCCGATGGATTAGCTCTTCAATACCCTTGGAATGCTGTTTATCTGAAAAAGTATTTCCAGTAAACTCTCTGTAGTATATGAATGACTCTGTACACTTTTTTGATGTATATAAGAAAATTGTGTGCTAAAGAGTCTCTTGAAAAGAACCGAGTATTTTAACTCAGTATCATATTGGTCTTTATGTATCCAAGCCTTCAAACTTGGACAAGACTAATGTACTAAAAACTTCAATGATTATATCAATTATAACCGAGCTTTATAACTCGGCAAGATATACTCTTTCGGCTAAAGCATTAACCTTCAAGTGACTAAGTTCAATAACTTAGGCAGGTTAAAGGGCAACTTTAAATTAATGGATTAAATATCATCATACTTAGATCCTGAAGTTTGATCAGAATAAAAAAATTCCATGTCCATCGACTAGCACAAAAATTAAGTTGATGAAGCCCATAAATACAAGTAAAATACTTTGCCGATATTTCAGCAAAAGTAAAACGACATGCTGAATACAATAGTCGGAATCAAAAAGAATACCGACTTATTAAAAATTCCAAGTTCTAAACACTTGAAATTTATGAATGAAAACGAACATAATCAAAAGCCATTCATTCATAAGATGTTCAAATTATTACAATAACAAAAATCAAATAACCTAAGTATCCCGACATACCGGGAATACTTCAAAAAAAATGAAGAAAAAAGAAGAAGACAAAATGGTCAAAGTTGATCTATTCAAGATCATTAGTCTTCTCGGCGAGATTAGCTCCATCCTTGTCCTTTGTTGCCTCTTCCGCATCACTCTTTGTAATCTGTTCGTACATGATGCGGCTAATAACATCGAAGACCTGATCTTCTTCGGCTTTAGCAGCATCTTCAACCTCAGTGAGAGTCACTGGAATATGTTTATCCAAAATTATATCATCTTTTTCGACTCCAGGCATTTCGGTGGCACTTGATTGATTATCTTTTCGCGATAATTCAGCCACTTTTCTCTCAAGGAAAGCCAACACCGACTTTCGAAGTTGCTCAGGAGTCATCTTTTCAAGTTCTTCCTCCAAACTTACTTCGGCCAAGGTTTTAACATATACATTGGCGAGCTCTGACTTCTTTTCTTTTTCGCCTTCCAACACCATGTTGACAAATGACCGGCGCAGACGAGCTTCCCTTTCTCGGTTTGAGGCAGGAGCATCAGCACTACTTGTTTCAGTTCCAATGGAAGCAAGGAGACCCTCGCATAAACTTTTTTCATCCTCATCAGCTTCAATGTGAGTAGTTGCGATGGAGGGATTGAAGTTATGACTCTTGATCTTATGGAGGAGGAACTGTCGAATCACCTCAATGTCGTATAACCCATCATCAAATCGCTCAATCACCCAGCGCAGATTGATGCAAGTATTTATCTCGAATTCCCGATCTTCGTCTTCGGAATCCGATTCAGCTTTAGTTTGAAGTCGGTGAGCTTCTGCCTCAAGAATTCTTCCAGCCCGAAGACCATCATTATATTTTTCCTCTGCAAACTTCACTTTTTCTTCTCGAAGTCTGTTGAGGTCAGCAAGATGAGCATCTCGGTCTTTCTTCAACAACTCTTCGACTTCAGACCGACTCCTTTGAGTAACCTCATGAGCCTCTTGTTCTTTGTGAAGTAATGACTCACAACGAGCTAGTTGATCTTCAAGCATTTTAACACGCTGCTCTGAAGTGATTACTTGACTTGACAGTTTGAGCACGTCGGAGTCGAGACCAGCCTTTTCGGTTCTCAGAGTCTCGATTTCATTCTGAGCAATAGTAAGCTGCTGATCTTGCTCAGCAATTCTAATTTTCAATGCAGTCTCATTTTTGGTCGCTTCCTCCTTCAGAGATGCAAGTGCTCCATCTCTGAGTTCGAGTGAATGTTTCTTTTCCTCAACTTGAGCTGCATTCAGACGGAAGTCGTCCTCTGCGATCGTCAAACTAACAAGAGCTCAGCCAAGGCAAGCTTTTGCGTATCTAAATTTATATACACTCGGTAAAGACGACACACCGATCTCAGATCTCGGATCCCATACCATCATCGGGACTCGAGCAGCATCAACCACATGATCCGGCAGTTCTACGGTGCTTGTAATCTCGGGAATCTCTACAGACTCGAATGTCGAGAACCATTTTTCGACCGATTCCCAAGGCTGTCGGAAATTCAGAGCTCTCTCCTCATCAATAGGCAAGAAGGATCAATTAACAATCGGCTCCTTCTTTATCTTTTCTTGTTCTCCGACGTCATTTTTCCTCTTTGATCGCCTTTCGTTAATTGGAACGCCCTCTGCACGTCTCTTTTTTGGCCGAGTTAAGGGAACTTCTAGTTCTTCGGTGGCATCTTGGTTATCTTCAGGTTCGATCACAATGACTTCGGTAGTCGGTTGGGTCTCAGGCTGTTTAATTTCTATAGTCGGTTCTGCCGCAGATGAACCGATTGCGGCAATAGTAGTGGTGGCCATAATGGGATCAGATGATGCAACTGTTAAGAGATTTGGTTGTAACACTTCAACAGCAACAGCCGATGTTGAACCTTCACCAACATCGGTCGTTTTTGGATTCATAATTGGATTGTCTAAAAAAGCTTTCACCACCTTCTTGCGTCCCATTTCTGATAAGCGTTGATCTTTGCTCTTTCCGACTTTGGTTCGGAGATCTAAGTTAGGACTTTTCTGGCGAAAGGCTTCGGCGTCGCGAATGGTTTTGAATCCAAAAACTCCGAGAAGCGGATAGTAAACTGTAATCAGAAAATTGAGTTACGAAAATTTTAAAAGTAACCGACTTTATGCAAGATTGAAAATTCAATTCAAACTCACCTGGTTGAAAAGAACCGTCTGAAATTTGAGGACAAAGTCCAGCAGTTTTCAATCTTGTGTCCTTTAGAATCAACTTGAAGCTACGCTGTGCTTTCTTTAGTTTGAACAATTCGGAAATTCTTTCTTTTAAGGTTACACTGAGTTTAAGTCCTTTGCTTTTGGCTGCAAACAGAAATTGCTGACCTGTTAGTACAAAAATAAAGAAGGTCAGGACAACTCGGTAAGAAAGGAATGAAAGGAAAACTTACAAAATGCTGAATTAATATTGATGGGTATCGACATCCCATCAATTAAAGGCTTAGAAAAATTTGGAGTTTGCCAATCTCCTCCAACCCATAACCACTCCTCTTGAAATCCGTGGAGTGACTCAGGAATTTCAGAAATCAATTCGCCGATCTTTAATCCTTCTTGGGGCCTTCCTGCGCAAGCATAACAAATCAAGGGATCAGCCACCTGTCTATCAGCACACCGTCTGAAGGTGAAAAGACTTCTGATCTCCTCAACTGTTGGCATATCCCAATTCTTTTCCTTCAAGAGAACCATGAGGCCAATAATCCTTTTCCAAGTGTTTGGCGCTATCTGACATATGCCAAATCCCCAGTCTCTTAAATAATCGGTGGTCAGAGAAGGAAGCGGAAATCTTAATCCCGACCTCAAAGAATCGGCGAACACACCCACACAACCAGGAGGGGGACATGTTATCCTTTCACCCGGATATGGACCGAATAGCTTTACCGAGGAAGGAATATAAACTTCTTTCCGAAGCATAACAATATCAGCGTCAGTCAGGATACTCGGTTCGCTCTATATTCATCAATTGCTTCAGGCCACCGACGTGGTGGACGCCTCCAATAATCTGACAGAGACATTGCACTATCCTCAACTATTTTATCTTCTTCAACTATATCTCTGTTTAAGTTCAACCTTCGAACCAAAAGGGGATCCCATCGATAATATTCGAGAGGCAATTCCAAATCCTCATCGGTAAAAATCCTAACTTCAGAAATCGTGCGGCTACTGCTATCCTCGACTTGAGCAGACATTCTTTTCGAAATCGATAAAAGCAAAAGCAAATTCGAAATTGATAAAGAAATTGAAAAGATTAGGGCAAAATTCTTACCGAAGATCTTGAAAATTTGAAGTGAAGAAAGCACAAAAAAGATATTGCGGAATAGAGATTGAAAAGAAAATCTGGAGAAGACGAAAGACAAAGGCAATTAAGGGATATAAAAGTGCAAAGTAAAGAAATTTTTCGCAAATCCAAACTGATTACAATTTATAGGTTTTGATTTATAACAGTTAGAGAGATCCAGAAATGGCGCGTGTAACGGACGAGTCTCGAAACGGTGTAACGTTACAGTAATCATTACAACACGTGGCCATGCCCAGAAACGCCATGTCGTTAAAAATTGTATCCGTTGGACCCATTAAATACGGACACGACTTTTAAGAACTGCCACGTCAGGCCAAGTAACGTACAAGCAATTGCGAATAGAATTAAGTATTCTCATGTCGGTCATTGAAGGAAACCAAGTCGGAATAAATCGGAACAACAAACGACATCAGTAGCCATTTGAAAAATTCAAGTACCTACTAATGTCGGGGGCATCACTGTTGATATCCGACTTGATTACATAAAGGTAGGGATTAATTACTCCATTGAAGAAATAATTCTCCAGAAGAAGACAAACTTAGGACAAGTCGGTATTCATTGAATTAATTACCGACTTCCGAGATCGTCAAAAATACCGACTATTGAGACAGACACAAATAAACCAACTTCAGTTCAACCGATATCATAACAAGTCGAATCAAGTTTTATCTGTTCAAATCGACGGCATAAAAGTTCAAATATCCAAGCAGAAAACAGAGCTGTAAGCATATGATTGGATCGTCAGGATAATACAGTAATCATTGATGTTCCCTAATTCCAAAGCACATCACCTTGCTTGAAGTTGCTCAACATTAAATACATACTTATCCATCTCAAGCAAGAAGACAAAACCCACCGTACTATAAATAGCAGAATTTATGATAGTACGAGGATCTTTTTCAAACATATGGTACTTGGACTTAAAATGATCTCGGTGAAGAATAAAAAATCGACTCCTGTACTCTTGTGGATATATCAAATAAAATCAAATTTTACTTTAATCTTTGTTTAAACACACTCAGCTGTTTGTAATTTTAAGTTGTTAATTTCGTACAACAACAAATTGTTATATCGATTGGTATGTTAAATAAGACTCAAATTCTGTAAATTGTATATTTTAATTCCAATTTGGTATTCTTTTCCTGTATTCGAAAAAATAATTGAAGGTAGAATCATGTCGTAGATTTTAGATTATATAAAATCCAATGTTTTAAGGAATGTTGTATTTCATTTTTAATGGGTTTGTGAGATGTATCATCTATTATATTTTTTTGTGATTCTGTTTTGTTGAAAAAATGTATAAATGTTTAATTATATATTTAATCATTCCAATTCCACGATTACAATGATTTTTTCAAAGAACAAAAAAGATTCATTTAAATGTGCAAATTAGCATATTCGGTAGATTCTTGTTAGAAACGATTATAATGATTTTTTAAAAATACAAAAAAAAAATACATTTAAATGTGCAAAATGGTATATTCGGTAGAATATATACGATTACAACAGATCGCATTCACGTATAAATTGGACTGAAATTGGATTACAGATAAGTCCGAATCTAGAGATTGAATTTGGAATTCATCCCATGATAATAGGAATCATGTGTTTGGCAGATAAATCTCATCCCAATTTCAGGAAAAGATTATTCCCACACGCATGAAAATCTGATTCAAATTACTTTTAAAAATCATATCGGAACAAAAGATCGCATGCACAAACAATACACTATCCAATTTTATCGCCACCATAAATTGCATGGGCTGGACATGCAAAAAATTTCAAAAAAAATTGCTGAAAAATGTTAAAGAACGAAATTAAAGAAGCGGTAAAATGGTACTAAAGAAGCGGGAATTGAAATCATTTTTTCAAAGTTTTTCAAATAATTTTTCTTCTCCGTATTATATAGTAATAGATTTAATCATGCTTTTGATTAATTGAGAACAATGTTGATTATCTTTTTGTGTTACTAATTGTTTGTCCCATTTTTGTGTCTTTATTTCATGTTTATTTTCTTTTTGTTTTCCCCCATTTGTAGGTTTTTCGTAGTTTATTTGGTCCATTTCGTTCATTTTGTGTTTTTATATTTTGTTTATGTTTTTGTATCTTTTTGCCGTGTTTTGCTTCGTGTTTTTCTTTGTTTTTGTGTTTTCAGGAGATAGGTTGTACCGGTCGAGTTGGGACTGCTTGAACTGAGACCGCAATATCGAGAATTTCCATGGCCGAGCCCAGAAGACAACGAAGAGGACTGAAAACAGACAAAAACACGCTCCCAGAGTTTCTCGCGACTCGCGGGGAAAACTGAGGCTAAAGAGGAGTTCCGAGGAACGAGTCGCGACTCGCGAAATGGAGTCGCGACTCGCGAGATGGCATCGCGACTCGCGAGTTATGTCGCGACCAGCCCAGAAATGTATCATTTTGAAGACGCACGACTCGCGAGGAAGTCGCGACTTGCGACCCTGGAGAAGACCATCTCGCGACTCGCGACTTATGTCGCGAGTCCCGACTTAACCGGCGCGAATTTCGAGGACGATATTTTTAATGCTGATTTCGATCTTAGGGTTCATTATTCACTTTTCAGACTTTATTTTTACGTTCTTTCTAGAGAGAAACCTATTCCTTTTCTTTCTTTTGCACTTTTGATTTGTTTTGGAGATTAAAAAACTCCTGTTTTCTTCGCTTTGGATTTGGATCGTTCACTTGGATTTGACATTGAGATTCTCACTATTAATCGTAAGTTCTTTTTCTGAATTGCTTGTTGATGATGATGGCTAGGGTTTGTTTGAATTTTGATGTTGAATTTTATATGAGTAGCTAAATTCATTCGCTAGGGATAGGGGATGATTGATTAGGTTCGTTATAATTGACTGCTTTTGATTGTTCATATCTATTCGAGTTGTGTGAATCATAGGGTAAGTAGATTGATCACCTTTCTAACCTAGATAATCAACGTGTAGAACCGAGAGGGGAGACGTTGGTCGAATTAGGCTCGTTTAGAATAGATTTATTTGGAAGAGTATAATCTATGTGTTGTTGGAATTGATAGTTGATCGGTTACATTCACTCTCTTGTTACGCAGAGTTATTGAGAGTGAACCTCTGAACGAGAAACGATTCAAGACCTTTAATCGAGCAATCGATTGCCGGTGATTGTGTTAGAACCGAAAGCAATTATCCCCGATTCTCTAGCACTTTAATCATTCAGTAAATTCGTTTGCTATTTTGCTTTCATTTTATTCAGTTCAAATCAGTAGTTGATAATCAAAACCCAAAAATATTGAATTAGAGTGTTTAGGAATTTTTCTTCTCTTTTTCGTGATTGAATATACACACAAGAATATCCGGCTAACCTTTCTTGCGATACGACTCGGGACCGTCGAGACATACCTTGACGCGCTGCGATTGAAGGCTTATGCCCGTTTGGTCCACCCGACGTACCGCAACCTCACACTCGAGTTTTTCAGTACCCTCGAGATGCTGACAACCGAGGACTACATGACGTGTCGTCTACTTGGGACGGAGAGGATCATCACTGCCGACATCATGAAAGACGTCGTGGGCCTCCACCGTGGCGGCGCTAAGATCAATCAGGGGATGTAGCCTGATGTTTTCTGGCCCCGACTTTCTCCAGACACGGTGTGGGACTCGCAGGGCCTGCCAACAGCCTCATCAAGGACGGTGCAGTTGCGGTGATGCACAAATTTCTGTGCTATGGTGTGTTCGGGAAGAAGGAGGCCAATAAGGTCACTCAGATTGACCTCGCCTTGCTCACTCAGATTGACCTCGCCTTGCTGGGCTATGCTCGAGGGCAAGAAGCGCGATGTATTGCATATTTTTAAGGAGGAGCGCCGGGCCGTCATCCGAAACAAGAGAGCGGCTGCTTGCTTTGGTCATATAGTGACCGCTTTGGCTTTGCACTTCGGGGTTGACCCGGAGGCGTCTGGCAGCCTTCCTTCGAGTATGCGTTTCATTGACTATTACGAGCTCAGTCATGCGGGCCTCCTCCTTAATCGCCGCGCCTTTGAGATCTACGAGAAGCGCCCGGCCTACCTCACCTATATGAAGAAGGTCGCCGCGACCGCCTCCGCTGCTGAAGCAGGCTTGTCTCGCCCTCAGCAGGCGACCGAGGATACCCATGAGACGGAGGCGATGGAGCACGACCAGGCTCTTATCGATGAGGACCATCGCCTTCCGCCTCCTGACGATTGGCACCCAACTCCAGAGGCTGATTCCTGGGAGCCACGGCCCACACGTTCGCCTCCGCGCCCAGCGGCACCATCTGCACCACCCGCTTGGTGTTCCCAGCCTCCTCCGTGGTGGATGGCTTACGAGGACCGCTATGATCGGGACATGCGGGACATTAATGCCCGCTTTCAGGCTATTGAGCTATGGCAGAGCCAGTGGGACGCGCGGTACACTCAGTGGAGCTCCGGCACCGGCCAGCCCTATCCACCTCCTCTTTCTCCTCCTCATGGACCACAGTGACTTGTCACTGTGTTGGCTAGCTTTTCTTTTTCTTTTCTCTTTATTTTATTTCTTTTTGTATTTTCTCTTTTCTTTTGTGGTGTCGGTTGGTTATGTAAGTACAACTTCCTTTCACTGCGGATCGACAATGGGGACATTGTCTGATTTTAAGTGTGAGAGAGTTTATGTGGTTATATGATTGACCAGGTCTTGTTTAGGGTGTGTTTTATTTCTTTCTTTTGCTTGTGGACCAGTCTAGTGTAGGATTTATGTTTTTGGGTCTGTACTTGGAAAATTCATGACGAGTTAAGACGTGTTTAATGAAATCTATGAGTTGTGATGTTGGTATTGTATGGCATAGCGTGGTGAAATGCTTGGTTAATGGCTTTGATTGACCTTCATATATTTGCCTAGTGAGGTTTGAGCCTTATTTCTTTCTTGAGATACATTGGTCGTGCTCTTGTTTGATTAGAACTTGCCCTGAGTCTGCATCGAAATGAGTCAATTTGAGTTGTGAACTGTGAATATGATTAAGGCACTTTTTGTATCTTTCTATCCTTGTTTTTTCTGCAGTTATTCCCTAGTTGCCATTTTGAGCCTAATTGTTTCTTTTTATATAACCCCGTGATGATGACATTATTGAGTTTCGGGTTGAGAATGGGAGGGGATAATTGTGGAGTTTGTTTATAGTCTCAAAAAAAAAAAATGATAGGGTCGCACCAAAAAAAAAAAAAAAGGAAAAAGCAAAACAAAATAAGTAGGTTGGAACGTGTGTTGTTAGGATAAGTGTGGGGGAAGATCCGGTTTGTTTGAGTAACCGGTTGAGCGTGCATTCTTGGGTTAGGAGTTTGAGTTATATTCGAGTCACTTAGCCTATATTTATCCTACCTGTCCAAAGAGCCTACTTTACAACCCTGAAAGACCTTTTGATTGACTTGTTTCAATTTTGATTGGTTTAGAGTAGAAGTTAGACAATGGGCAAGCTTATGATTGAACTTGTTATCGACCAATTTGAGTGCATCCTATATTTTTATCTGTATAAGAAAGTGAGTGAGGCACAAATATACATTCCCATATTTGAGTGGACGTCATATTGAAGTTTAGCGATCAAGCATGTGGTCGTGTTATGTTCATATATGCCATTTGAATGCTCATTGTTGAAGTTGAACGTGTTGAGACTTATCTTGTTATCGACTGATGTCCAGACTCGTTTTTGTTCTGTGTCTTCTCTTTTCTTTTCTTCTCTTTTCTTTTCTTTTCTCTTTGTTCGAGACGAACAAAGGTCTTAGTGTGGGGGAGTTGTTTGTCCCATTTTTGTGTCTTTATTTCATGTTTATTTTCTTTTTGTTTTCCCCCATTCGTTTTGTGTTTTTATCTTTAGTTTATGTTTTTGTATCTTTTTGCCGTGTTTTGCTTCGTGTTTTTCTTTGTTTTTGTGTTTTAAAGAGATAGGTTGTACCGGTCGAGTTGGGACTGCTTGAGCTGAGACCGCAATATCGAGAATTTTCGTGGCCGAGCCCAGAAGACGACGCAGAGGAGTGAAAACGGACAAAAACATGCTCCCAGAGTTTCTCGCGACTCGCGAGTTGAGTCGCGACTCGCGGGGAAAACTGAGGCTAAAGAGGAGTTCCGAGGAACGAGTCGCGACTCGCGAAATGGAGTCGCGACTCGCGAGATGGCGTCGCGACTCGCGAGTTATGTCGCGACCAGCCCAGAAATGTATCATTTTGAAGACGCGCGACTCGCGAGGAAGTCGCGACTCGTGACCCTAGAGAAGACCATCTCGTGACCATCTCGAGGACGGGATTTTTAATGTTGATTTCGATCCTAGGGTTCATTATTCACTTTTCAGACTTCATTTTTACGTTCTTTCTAGTGAGAAACCTATTCCTTTTCTTTCTTTTGCACTTTTGATTTGTTTTGGAGATTGAAAAACTCCTGTTTTCTTCGCTTTGGATTTGGATTGTTCACTTGGATTTGACATTGGGATTCTCACTATTAATCGTAAGTTCTTTTTCTCAATTGCTTGTTGATGATGATGGCTTGGGTTTGTCTGAATTTTGATGTTGAATTCCATATGAGTAGCTAAATTCATTCGCTAGGGATAGGGGATGATTGATTAGGTTCGTTATAATTGACTGCTTTTGATTTTTCATGTCTATTCGAGTTGTGTGAATCATAGGGTTAGTAGATTGATCACCTTTCTAACCTAGATAATCAACGTGTAGAACCGAGAGGGGAGACGTTGGTCGAATTAGGCTCGTTTAGAATATATTTGTTCGGAAGCGTCTAATCTATGTGTTGTTGGAATTGATAGTTGATCGTTTACATTCACTCTCATGTTACGAAGAGTTATTGAGAGTGAACCTCTGAACGAGAAACGATTCAAGACCTTTAACCGAGCAATCGATTGCCGGTGATTGTGTTAGAACCGAAAGCAATTATCCCCGATTCCCTAGCACTTTAATCATTCAGTAAATTCGTTTGCTATTTTGTTTTCATTTTATTCTGTTCAAATCAGTAGTTGATAATCAAAACCCAAAAATATTGAATTAGAGTGTTTAGGAATTTTTCTTCTCTTTTTCGTGATTGAATATACGCACAAGAATATCCGGCTAACCTTCCTTGCGATACGACCCGGGGACGAATCTTTCGATTCTACTCCGGTAAAAATACTGACAACACTAATGTTCATTAACCTAAATGCCCATTTCTACCATTTTAAGGAACGGTTAAAATATTGAAAATTATTTTAAGGTGTGAATTGGACTTCGTTGGTTACCATTATTTCCTTAATGGTAAAATGGTAGAATTTGATGGGCATTGATGTGATTTTGATGGGGGTGGAAAAAAGGTAGAATTTGATTTTGCTTAATTTTGATGTTGACAAGTTTCAATTTGAAAATTTATGTTAACGGTGATATCAATAAGGGAACATGTTTTTAGCATCACTATACTAATGTTTGTTGATCATGTACTCGATCCTTTTAAAGGTGTGGATGCTTGGCCTTCATAATATGATTATGTACAAAAACCCACAATGCATTCTTAATTACCTTTTTTTATTTTATTATTTTTTTAGTTTGCTTATATCACCAAAATGCTTAATTAATTTACTAATTTTTTGTTAATTTGATAGGTTTAAATTATAATGGAGGGTCAAGGAACGAAGAAGAAAGACTATCAATTCGTTCTTCAAGCCAAAAGAGCATACATCGACAAGCGGAAATCGCCCTTTTCATGATGATGTTGCCGCCTCAACTGATATGAGTTCTCTTGAACGTGACCCGGCATTGCGAACTCCAATATGGAAATATCTCGTCGATTAAAGAGATGAAGTGAGACGAGCTTATATTAAGATGGGACCGTATCAACCTATCAAGAATTAATATCCACCAAAGAAATTTGGAGCTCAAAATCAGAGATTTCAAAGCAATTGGTTCAAGAAGTTTACTTGGTTAAAGTACTCTCTTTCTAAGAATGCTGCATTTTGCTTTCCGTTTTTCTTGTTCGAAAATAAGCAAGCTCGAAATCTAGCATTTACTAAGTGATTCAAGTATTGGAAGCGAGTTAATGACGGAGATAGATGCTCTTTCTTACAACGCCCTACTTCATCGCATAATAATCGTCGAGTTTGAATCTAAAAAGATTCGGAGATCGCAATTTCATTAGCCCCAAGTATTTAAAATCCTAGCTCCGCCCCTGGTTCCATGGGTTGTGCATGAATTTAATCTCAAATTAAAAGTTGAATTTCTAAAGTTTTGGTTATATGTACTTCTCTCCATGCGTTAAATGTTGTGAAATCATCACATTACATGAAGGTACGTATTATAAAGTAATTGCACATATTCAAGTATAATACACCAATGAGATTGTAAACATTTCTATAAAAAGTGTCAAATCCATTCGAACATTTAAAAATTTAAATTTAAAAATATTTTGATTAGGTTCCGACATTCTCTTTTCAGTGTTGTTTACTTGGAAGATAGATGAACTACATAATCTATTGGTTGCAAATCATTGACATCTTGGTTGTTGTAATGACTTTAGAGTTGTTCATTATAATATCTTTCATATTCGTTGGGTTTTGCAATATTTATGTGCTTGATAACTTAATTAATATTTTTATTGTCCAACTTTTTGTATCATATACAACACTTCAAAAATTCAAGATAAAGATTATTTTTTTATTCTTAAACAATGACAAAAAAAAAAAAAATGACAATATTTTTAAGGATATCATTTGTCAAAGTATTCTTAGAGGAAAATAATTATAATTCTAATATATTATGATACCCTAGTCATTTGTGGACTTTATAGTATAGATTCATTATTAAAATCTACATTATGTATTACAAAGCTTATAACTTTTTAGTTATATAAAATTCAAAATTGATAATATAGGTTCATTATTTATATGAACTAATTTCTTAGAGAGCCCATATATTTAAATGCCAGCAATTAAAAAAAGTAGTAATTTTAAAAAACTTTTGCTGCTAGATATTGATATTCCTACTTCTCTAAAAAATTTCAAGACTTTTTCGCCCATTGCATTACTATTGTTTTATTTGATTCTTATTCTATTAAGAAATATTTTTTTATTTGTTAAAAGAACTAGAACACATTTATATGCATTGCGTCATTTTTTTGTTCGTTTTTTATATAACAATGTTGTTATCAAAATATCTTATTCATTACGCTACGACTAATATAATCACATAAGATAAAATATTATTTAATATTACTTATTTATTATTTATAATAATCATATATTTGATAAAAATATACTTTTATACTGTTTATAATGTTAAAAAGTTTAGGATTTCTTTTACAATGTTAGATAAAATATGAAGTAACTAACTCATTTTCATATTCATTGTACAACCATTATTGTGTTCCTTTTCAAGCAGTAGCTGAATAATAGTTTAACATACAACTTATTTATTTCTCATTTTAATTCACATAGTTAAGGTTGGTAATCATTGTACGTTTACATCCATGATGTATTTTTTACTTAGTATGAATATTTCAAATCTATGTAAAAAGAATACAGCAAAAGTTTATCTTATGTTATTTTATACTTAATAAAATTGATTTAACATGGATCTATAATTTAATTTATAAAATACTTTTAAGTACATTATTAATTTAAATTAGTATTGTAGATATATATGTTTTATTGTATATCAACAAAAATAATCATGTTATTTTTATTATTTACAATACACTGGTCAAATCAAACATCATTGGAAAGAAATGGTGTGATATATTACATATAAATTTTAAAAAAATAAGTATTTCAAAATTTAAAAATTAATGGTAAAAAGTAATAAAAATTTTTAACTCAATAAAATTAAGACCAACATACCGATTTTTAATGTAAAAAGTCGAGTGGGTGGGTTGGTCTGAGTGGAGAGAAGAGTTCAAATAAGAATTTCTCCCTAGTGTAAGAACTAAGAACCCATCTTGTCCCTTAAATAAACTATTATTAATGGTTGTGATTGAACTTAATATATTAACATTTGATTACTATGAATAATGAATATGGTAATTTTGTCTAATTTATAATGAAGCAGTTACGGTAAGCTGTTTAATAGGGAAAAGAACTAATATGTTACTATAATTAAATATTTCTATCCACTATATCAATTTTTTTTGTCGCCAATGTTTTGTCTGCTTTTTCTTTTAATTTATATGTGCTTTCACATAATTTTAATGTGAGAATATGGGCTGATTATTAGCAGCAACAAAAAATATAATTATATAATATGATATGCACAAAATCACCGTTGAAGGGGTGGTTTATGGTTTTTTTTTTGGGTTTTTTTTTTTTTTTTTTTTTCTTTTTTTTAGAAACGATAGATATATTATATAAATAAAAACCGCACAAAGTGCGAAGAGAAAATAGCCAAAAGCTGAATAGTACAACGAAAGACTGAAAAGACTGAGAGGCCGATCCGAAGATCGCCTAGTGCCTGCTAGCGACGTTAGAAAGACAAACCCGCAACTACACAAAAGCAACTACTACGACCAAACTAAAACAACTAAAAGACCCCAACGGGGTAATGCCCGGATTGTTAGTGTTATATACTGAAAGCTTGGCTTTGCATGTTGTAATAGCCCAGTTCTGTATTAATAAAAATGATAGTTTTTAGTTCCCAGTTGAACTATTTCTTTTTATTAATACTGCTCGTCTTGAGTTCCGAGCCCAGTTATCAGCTATTCAATCTCAGTTATTAATTCCGGTCCATTTATTTTATTAATGGATTTTATTCAGTCGGAATTAGTTATTCCAGTTGACGAATAATCGAAACCGAGTTTGTTTCGATAAATCGTCCAAGTTTAGCCGTGTCCGGAACCGAGTTGTTCGGTCGCGAGTATCGCGCCTAGTTCGCGCCTAGCCAATTCTCGAGCCCTAGTTGTCTTGAGTCTTGTTCGAGCCCTAGCCATGCTCATAGCCTTACTCAGAATATTTCTAAGCATGGGATTATATTTGTCAAGCCTTGGATGTTATTCCCTCGGTCTAGTATACCGCACCTAGTTCGTGCATGGCCCCGAGATCACTCGCGCCTAGGGTTCGCGAGTTCGGGCCAAAGCCATGCCGAGTTCGCACCAAGTCATGACCAAGTATTGAGGAGATTTTTCTAGGTTTGGTGGCACCTAAGTGTGGCCATTTTTCAGCCCTAACCAAGGGTTAGCCTCGGTTCAAGTGCATTCCAAGCCGGGCCATGAGTCGCGCCCTAGTACCCGCACCCTAGCCCCGCGCGAGTCAAGTATGGTGGCCCAAGTCATGGCCAAACACCTTTGGAATTTTCCTAAGTGTGGAGAACTCTTTTTCCAGCCCTAAGCATGTGGCATAATCGGCCCAAGTCTTGGCCATGTTTTTCCTAGTATTTTTCTAAGTGTTTTGAACACTTAAGTTCAGCCTAGCATGGGGATAATACTTGGGCCAAGTAATTCTCACGCGCAGCCCAGGACAGCAGTTCCCGCGCCCAGCTCGCGCCCAGGCCCCGTGCCGCGACAGCCCAGACAGCGCCCAGGGCCCAGCAGCGCCCAGGCCCAGCGCGGGCAGCGCACCAGCCCACTTCTTGGGCCCAATTCCATTAATTCCGGCCCACTTTCCTCATGACCCAAAAGTGGCGAGTAATTAGGACATAATAAGGGTTTAATTAAGCTTAATTAACCCTAATGAAGTTTAAGCCTTAAGCACTTTCAAGTGAGTCCAAATGTGGACATGTGCATGGAATATTTTAATGCATGTGTTGTTGGATTTGTCCCCCACTACCTCATGCATGGGACAAGGCCTGACCTAAGGCATATTTTAGTCCAAGATGCCCTGCAAGATGCTCCCAGAATCCGTGCCATACCTGTCCCCAAGGCTCCTCCATGTCACGCCAAGCCCTCACCCTCATGCATGCGCTTGTGATGTTTGGTGTTCCCCTTGGGCACCTTGTAACCTCCGTCCATTTGCACTACTTAAGGGATGTCGCCATCATTTCCCCAACTCTTGGACACCTTAAACACATAAGAGATAGTGAGGGAAAAGTTGAGAAACCGAGAGCAAGCCCAACCCTTTGCCGCGCGCGCGTGTGAGCCCGGGTGGAGGAGTTTTATAGGTGCACCTTGTTCTAGCCATTTTCTCTCGGAGTTCAGCCACTCCATAGTGTTTTGTGTATTTTTAGGAGTTCCCAGAATCCATCATTTGCAGCCAATAGTCTTTGGAACAAGTCAAAGCTCGAGGAGCCGCGTGTAGGCACTAGTGGCGGGCATCACCACCATTTTCGAGTTTGAAGGAGGTTAGCTCGTGACTTTCATTTTTCCTAGCTTATTCATGATAAAATAAGATTTATCATGTACAAAAATGATGCCATGCACGAGAAGAATATGGAGATTTGGATTTTTGAAGATTTAAGCCCTAATTTCGTAAGTTATGGTACATGCATGATATGGCCGAGATTAGTATCTTAAAAATCCTCAAAAATCATGAGTATGACATGGTTAAAACAGTTTCATGCTTTGAGTTCATTTGTTCGGTCAATTTGTTAAGTGAAATCGAGCCATTTTCACCCCCGAACCTAAGTATATGTCCATGCATGTATTGACCAATGTTCTGGCTTCATTAGCCATGATTTTTGATGTATATCATTCGGCCCTAGGTCAATTTTCATGTTGAGCATGTTCATTTTTGTGCCCTAGGGTGGCCTCGTGCCTAATCGGCCCTATAAGCTCACCACCAAATCCAACCGAGGTCCCTCAGTGACTTTTGGCATTTTTGAGCATTTTATGTCATATTAGGTTGATTTGGTTCAGTAGTCCCCGGCAAAGTTGCCGGAAGTTTGGCAAAGGACCGGCTAGGGTCACCAGCCGCACCAGTCGCGCGTGCCGTGCCCGTGCCGCGTCGTAGGGGCCAGGCAGTGCCCCTGTCCGTGCCCGCGCCTAGTGCTCGCGAGGCACCGCAGTCCCCA
>BKCP01007971.1:73335-130619 GCA_008636005.1 Striga asiatica | reverse complement strand
TATATATATATATATATATATATGGGGTGGATCCAATGAGTCCACCCCTTAAAATGTGCACGTGAGACCATCATCTGAGCCGTCAGATCTGCCTTTCAGATCTACGCTCATAATCAAACATATAAATATAACAAATCAAACAGAATTAAAACAGATCTCCATCTCCGCTCGCAACAAAATCAGAAAAATATCTAAACTTTCCTTCTCAATCACGATTCTGTAGGATTTCCTTCTCATACTCGATTTCGATTTCATCGACTAATTAGGTTTAACTTTTTAATCTATTCGATAGACAAACTCAACTGCGGTTCATAAAGTTCATCGGATTTATCACACAAAATCGGCGACAGCAACATCAAATGGAGATCGAAGCAACTCCAGTTGCGACATTAATGGAAGGAGGTATAGTGACATTTTTTTTCCAAATTGATTCATCTAAATTTAAAATAATCAATGCTGATGAATTATACATTGATGAAATCGAGTTATTTAATAAGAGTCGAGCACATAATATTGAAAAATATGTTGTTCGTGCTTATCTGCAATTTTGATTTGTGGAAGAATCTCTGTTTTCCGACATATATATTAAATATGCTGCGATTTAGAAATACATATGCATGTAGAAATAACTAAATATGCAACTGTCAATTGATAAGCATGCAAAAAAATTGTCTGTTGCATAGGTCTGCTTATACATTAGATCGATATATATAAAACAAACTTTGCATGAAAGAATAACTAATTGTGCATGAAAGAGTAACTAAAATTGCATACGTATATCAATAAATATGCACGTAATAAATATGCTTGAAATATCTTGGCAAGTATGCACGTTATAACTGCAGTTTCATTCAATGAGTCATTCTGGATTATAACTATATATGCAACGCTTTAGTTATAAAAATGCATATCGGTTGAACTAAGAATGCAAATTTATTGAACTAAACATGCAACAGTTCTCAAACTTAATTTTCTTCTTATATTTTGTAGTAAGTACTGCTCATGAGGGATCTCAGATTCAGTTGGTGATATCACCAAATTTAACGAAGTATTGGATACCAATCGTCCAACCAGATATAAAGCCTAAAGTCGGTATGCTGTTTCCAAACCTTGATATTGCAATGGATTTTTACAGAAACTATGGGGCAAACGGTGGATTTGATGTACGGACTAGCACAAAAAAACGATTTGGAAGTGGCGTAGTAAGTAAACAGTATATAGTTTGCAATAGACAAGGATTTAAGCCAGAAATCGAACAAAATACTTCAAAGAGTATGCCACAACTACCTCCTGAGTCATGTGGAGTTCAACGACAACGTGTGTCGAAAAGGGTTGGTTGCAAAGCTCGAGTAATATTTGAGTATGATGGAAATGGATACAAAATTGCAGAATTTGAAGAAAGACAATGCCACAGTCTAATACTGGAGACACTTTATCTCAATGCAAATTGGCAATTGAATTACGGACACCGGAAATTTGTTCTTAATTGTGTGAAAGCAAACATTGGACCAGCTAAAACCCATAGGTTATATAAGGAAATGCTTGGGGGATATGATAACGTTGGTGCTCTCGCAATTGATTTCAAGAACTATAAGAGAGAACTTATCATTCAGAAATTCCACAACAAACAAGAAGTATGCCCAGACATGGCATTTGAGTATGCAGTTGATGGAAATAACCAATTAAGCAGGATATTTTGGGCAGACCCAATTTCAAGAAAAAATTACCTGATGTTTGGAGATGTCGTCTCATTTGATGCAACTTACAACACTAACAGGTACAATTCAGTTCTACTCAGCTCTTATTAGTAATTATTGCATATAAAAACAACAAATATCTTATTGATTTAGTTGTGAAAATACATTTATGTTATATCTAAATTGTTATGATATATCTGATTGTTACTGTTGTGAATGTCACATTAAATATGCAACAGGTATGAAATAATTTAGCAATTTAATAGTTTGTGATAATACAAACTATGCATCACCTTGAAACTATGTATGCAACATTATAGAACTATTCTTGCATGATTATAAAACTAAATAAGTATTTTGGTATCAAATAAGTGATTTTATTTTGAGACAGTAGTCTGCATAACTGTCTGCCAAAGCTTGTAGCTATTTGAAACTAATTTTGCAACATAAGACAACTAAGTATGCATGAAGACAGACTTAAAAAATGCATATGTTTAAATTTTGTGAGACCTAATTAAATTTTGTTATTTTTTTATATACAGGTACAAAATGGTGTTTGTCCCATTTACTGGAATAGATAACCATAAAACGTGTGTAACATATGCAGCTGGGTTGATAGTTAAAGAGGTTGAAGAATCATATATTTGGCTGTTGGAAAATTTCTTGAAGGCTATGAGACATGAACCATATTACGTTGTTACCGACCAAGATCCTGCCATGAAGAATGCTATCCGGGCAACTTTCAAACATGCAAGACATCGTTTATGCATGTGGCACATTATGGAAAAGGTAAATGTAAAGGTTGGTCCTACTTTAGCAAAGGATAATACCTTCATCAAGAGATTAAATGACATAGTCTGGAATAGTTATATTACCCCTTGTGAATTTGAAGAAAAATGGGGAAATTTGATGAATGATTTTGCCTTAACCGAAAATCAGTGGTTTCGTAATCTGTTTGAGATTAAAAAGTCATGGATACCAGCATATTTTAAAGATGTGAAAATGGGTGGTTTGCTTAGGACAACATCTAGATCAGAAAGTACAAATAGTTGGTTTGGAAGTTACATATCTCCACAAGCAAACTTAGTTGAGTTCTTTATGCATTTTGAAAGTGCAATGGATGCACAAAGGCATGTTTCACATAAGATGCATCATGAATGTGTGTCTTCGCCTGCTGAATGCAAGACACCATTAGAAATTGAGAAACATGCTGCAAAGGTTTATACTAAAACAATATTTTCTGAGGTACAAACAGAAATTGAAGCAGCATGTTTTCAGTGTGTGCCTATCCACATCCAAAATTAGAATGATGTGACAAGATATAAAGTTGTAGAAGCTAGTCGTGATGATATTGACTTTATTTTAGATAAATGTCGGGATTCTGTAAATTGCAGCTGCAAGATGTTTGAGCAATTTGGATTATTATGTCGTCATATATTAATGTTCATCAAGGATTTAGATAGAATACCTGATCAGTACCTTCTCAACCGTTGGCTCAAAGCTGCATCTTCCAGTAATGAGTTTGAAAATGGAAAATTAGCTGCAGTAAATCACAAAAGTCAGCAGAATGCCTATATAAACAAAATCTGGTCTGATTTTCATTGCTGTGTATCGCTTGCTCAAGACGACGAGAATAAGTTGGCTAGATTATCAAGAATTCTAAATGAAGAAAAGAATTACTTGTTGAGTGGACGGCAAGACAGGGGTTCAGTCTTAAGCAAAGAAGCAGTTATGGAAGCTTTTTGCGGTTCAGTTTCAAATTTGGATGTAAATATCCTTCCTCCAAAGCAAGCAAAAAACAAGGGAAGTGGAAGCAGCACAAGAAGCCGCTTGTTGTCACAACGAGAAAAGTCAATCAAAGCAAGCCAAAGGCTGAAAAGGCGTTGTGGAAAATGTGGAGAAATAGGAAATCATAATAGTAGAACTTGTACTAAGACCAATGAGAATTTTGATTGTAACACATAGTTATTTGATGTTTTGATATCAGATATTATATGATGTATAGAAAAATATTAACTCTTCTTTAAATTGCTTCTGTTATATAAATATGCATCTCACTTACACTAACTATGCATCGTCTGTGCACTATTTATGCAACAAAATTACAATAAAGTAGCATCATGTTTATAGTAATCATGCAAGAATTCAGTAAAATAGTTTTTGCATCTCACTTACACTAACTATGCATCTTATGTACACTATTTATGCATAATATTACAACAAAATAGCTACAGGTTTACTGTAGCAATGCAAGAATTCAGTAGATAGTTTTTACATCTCACTTACACTAACTATGCATCTTATGTACACTATTTATGCAAACATATTACAATAAAACAGCAACAAGTTTACAATAACCATGCATGAATTCAGTAGATATTTTTTACATCTCACTTACACTAACTATGCATCTTCTGTACAATATTTATGCAACTTATAAAGATAACTATGCAAAACTATAGAATAAATATACATCAATATTTACACAAACTATGCATCTTCTGTATAATATTTAGGAAACAAAATTACAATAAAATAGCAACAAATTTACACTAACCATGCAAGAATTCAGTAGATAGTTTTATTCATCTTTCCAATAACTATGCATCTCATTTACACTAACTATGCATCTCGTAAACAATATATATGCAACATAATTATAATAAAAATAGCAACAAAATTTACAGTTATCATGCAAGAATTGAGTAGATATTTCTTACCTCTTTACCATTTATGCTTTTCCTAATCTCTAAACATGCACTGTTCAACAATATACACCCAACCGGTTTATATAAAAGGCTAATCTGAAACATCCTTAAGCTAGATATGCAACATTAAAAAACTAAATATGCATCGTGTCTGAACTAAAAATGCAACAGATAATAACTAACTTCCCATACATTGATTACAAAAAAAGCATCTCATCATAAACTTAAAAATACCATTAGAATCTTCATTCATTACAATCAGAAGCATTCATTTACATCAAAAACCATTATCATCAACCCACTAACTAAAATCAGCATCCTGATAATCAGTATTTACACAAAAATATCACCCAACCATTTTCGTCAAAACAACCATTTATCAAAACATCAGAATCCCTATAATCAAAACATCAACCAACCAACCATTCATCAAAACATCTAAACAAAAAGAGTTGTTCAACAAACCAACAAATCACAATCTTCAACATGGTTGTAGCCTTGCTTTCGCAAGAAACGCACGTGCCTTCTTTTCGTTTTCATTCTTCAATTCATTAATTTCATTGAGAACAATGGCAGCACAATATCGAGTGCGCATTTCCTTCATTTGTTCAGGATTGTCCTTCATCAACCCACAATCCCACCCTCTTGCACCACCTCCCATGTAAGTCTCCATATGACGCATAGCAAAGATGCCACAATCAACCTTGTTCTTTTCATCTCTCCAAGGCAAATCAACTCTTACAGTCTTCATTTTTTTAACAGCCTCTGCCAATTCACCGCATTTCTTGGATTTCAAGTATTCACTAAATAACTTTTTCTGAAAAGAACATAAAACAGGTGTTAAACATATAACATAAAAGATGATGACAAAAAACATGAATGATATTATAAAAACATGAAAGATAATCACCAAATTTGAAGGGCAACTCTCATATTTGGCAATGGTAGATCCTCCAACTGACGAATTATCCAAGATGTGATACTGATTTCTCTTCATATCAAAGCACAGGACAAAAAAGTGCTCACTCTTGTAGATGGGAAAGAAAAATTGAACACAAATAGACTTGTTGATATCAAGATAGAATATCTTGAAATTATGGTTAGATTAAAGAAATCGTGAAGTCTAAACCGCGGATTGGATCTTGGACGGTGTAAAACAGAATATATGACACCTCGGTAATCTCATCTCGATACTTACACGACGCTTTCACATGATGTTGCGAATAATACAGCATATCTTGAAGGTCGTCAGAACATATCGGTTAAACCTCGAAAAGACCACCTCGGTTGAAGAATAATTTATCGGGAAGTCGTAGAAGACTGAAGTTCTATCAGACTACCGACTTCACAAAACGAACCAACTTCAATCCGACAGATGTGATGCTTGTCACACAGATAGAGGCGCGCCCATGCTCATCATTGCCTAAAAAGCTTGTCTACGTCATCGCCGCCCCTAAACTGTCAAATCTCCATTAAAACGAAGCTGATTTGCCTTGGGAGGTGTGCCAAACATAACTATAAATAGCAACTTCGAAAACAATACGAGGATTCGGCAATTCTGATAAAAAACACTTATATTTAACTCGGTTTTTCCTTGTTTACCAACTTAGTGAACATTGAAAGACCGACTTCCCAATTCTGTAACCGACTTCAAAATCTTCAATAAAAATCTCATTTTCTGCAATCTTTGTTGTAATATTTACATTGATTACGTTGATTAAATCCGTTTATCAACATTTTGGCGCTAGAAGGAGGGTTCCATAAGATATTTGAAGTTAATTTTCGAAAACACACCACATCTCAAAAATCAAGAATGTTGCAGTCCGGACAAGATAATCCAACGACCATGGGAAGCGCCGTTCGTGTTGTCGAACCGCCAACCGGTCAACATAATCCAGCGCCTGTGATGCCAGACATTGCCATGCTCATGCAGAACCCAGAATTTGCTCGAGGACTCACTGCTTTGTTGGCCCAAACCATGCCAGGGCCATCACAAAGGATACCGGGACAACCTTTTGCTCCTATAACTCCGGCGAGACAGCAAGGTCCTCCCATACAAAGAGATAACAACAATCAAGCGGCGTCACACGCCACTTCACAACCACGCGACAACAATCCACCCCCTCCACCGGCGAACAACATACTGCCGGCGGAAATGAATCAACCAGAAATGAACCAGCCAGAAATAAACCAACCAGAGATGGTTGCTGAAAGTCATCCCGGGCAATTCCCCAGAAGTCCCCGTGCAGTTCGTTCATTGTTTCAACAAACCGAAAATCCAGTTGACCTAAGAATGCAAATTGAACGCAATCGTTGCGCTCGACGTAATGTTTCCGAGGTCGAAGCATTAAGAAGAAAGGTGGCAGAGTTGGAAGCCCGACAAACCACTCAAATCAGGCCTTATCAGCGTCCGCACGTGTCAGAACCGGGCCATGTCTATATGGAAGTTGGTTCTCCTTTGGCACCCGAGTTAACCAGAGGTCCGTTACCGGGAAAAGTCAAAGTCCCTCAAATTGGCCTCTATGACGGAAACGCCGATCCTGACGCTCACCTCGGACATTATATGTCTTGGATGGACTTGCATGGTGCTGATGACGCTCTACGATGTCGTATGTTTTCCTTGACCTTAGGTCCTAAAGCTCAGAAGTGGTACTATTCACTACCGGCCGAATCGATCCGATATTGGAGCCAACTCAGATCGACTTTCAGGTCCCATTTCATCGGGGCCCAAATTAGCTTAATACCTAAGGAGTCAATTACAAACATAGTCCAGAAGGAGGATGAATGTTTGAAAGATTATATTGCGCGTTTTAATGAACGCGTGCAAAACATGGAACCTTGTCATCTTGAGACTCTCCTTGTCTCAGCAATATCAGGATTAAGGCCAAGATCCATGTTTCGTTTGGCGTTATGTCAAAACAAACCAAGTACTTTTCAAGAATTCCTCATTCGCGCTCAACAACATGTTATTGCCGAGGAGTCCATGTCGGTTCCAAACTTTGAATTCTCTCCGTCAAAAGGACAGAAACCGACCTTCGAAAACAAGAAAAAGAAGCATCTCGGTAACATGTCCAAGAACCTGTCCTTTAGGGAGCCATACAAAAGTGAACCCAACGATACCGACGTGAAGGCCGCCAGGAAACAATACAAGGAGGATTTAACTACTGGATACCGATCAATTTATTCGGTTGGCGCTGCAACGGTTTATCAAGAAATTAAAGGAAAAGGAATTATTCCTGAAGCCCGACCAGTAAAAACTCCCGAAAGTCAGCTGGACAAATCACGGTATTGTGATTATCATCGATCCCCAGGTCCTTAAAATGACCAGGTCCCCACCACACTGAATGATGAACTTTGAGCCTCCAGGCTCGATGTAATTGACCTGAATTACATTTGTCTGGGCGAGAAGGGACTGTGACAACACCGACGAATGTCTAAGTCTGTTGTCGGCTCTCCTGAAGTTGATTGGAAATCCACAAGTGAGAAAATTTACCAAACATGAAGGTAAAGAAAGACGGCAAATAGCTCATATTCCTGACCGAGATGAAGAAGACGAAGAAGCAATGAACTCGAAAAGAATTCGTCTACAACAAGGAGAAAAGGAGATATTCATGTTCGGGTCAGAAGAATCCAAGTCGATCGACGACCGACTTGGAAAGAGAAATAGGGAATTTGAGAGTCCCAATGCCGACCACACTCCTCAAATCCCAATTCGGTTGGGCTCCGTTCCCCGAATTAACACTAACCGAGAAGAGTTGACGTCCTCACGTCGGCAGGCCAAAGCATATGCTAGAAGAGCATACAACTCGGGGAAACAAATAATGACTACCGATCTGAGGGAAACAATTAACTCGCGCACGTGTCCGATCACTTTCACATTAGAAGATGCAAGCTCGTTTGATCACCCTCATTCCGATGCGCTAATCATAACCGCCCCCATCTGTGGAATTCCTGTTCATCGTATAATGGTGGATACCGGCGCATATTCAAGCATCCTTATGCTTCAAGCCTTTAGGAAGCTTGGACTTGACTCAGCCGACGTACGTCCATGCAACGATAAGATACATGGATTTAACGGGAGCGTATCTCTCCCGTTAGGGGAAATCACTCTCCCCATCAGGTTTGGAGGTCATTGGCAAACTTCTAAAGTTATCATGGAAAATTTCAAGATCATGGACATCAACAATGAATATAATGACATCATTGGAAGGACCGCCCTATACAAATTGCGAGCGGCAGTGTCCATTTTTCATTATGCAATCAAGTTTCCAACCGCTGATGGCGAAGGGACTCATTATGGCGATCAATTGGGAGCTCGTGAGCTACTCTTAGCAATCCCTTCTCGAGAAATCCATAACTTGGAAATGCACGTCGAGGAAAAAGAAGAGATGATCGACTGTGCCCGAGTTCCACGAAGTTTGGTTCCCGAAGATGTTCAAAATGCCGACCTCAGGATTGTTACAACTCTATCGGGAGTTCAACCGACATCGGCAATTCCGACTTCAAACCCTTCTGGAATTATCACAACTCTGTCAGAAGTTCAGCCGACATCAACGATTCCGACTTCGAATCCTTCCAATTTAGACGAGTTTATTAAAGAAGATCTTACCCGAGATAGAGGGAGGAGACCTGGAAAAGAACCAGTTGTGGAAGAAGACGAACTAGATCCAAGAAGTCAATTTAAAGAGAAGAAGCCAGAAAAAAGAGCCGAACCATCCGAAGAAATAGAAGTCGTTTATGTTGATGAACCCATCTGTGACAAACAACTTCGTATTGGGGCCAACCTCCAAGAACCTATTCGAATCGAACTCATCTCGTTTCTGAAGTCCAATACCGACGTCTTTGCCTGGAGACACGAAGATATGAAAGGAATAGACCCGAAGGTAGCCTGTCATCGACTCAACATTGATCACACTGTCAAACCCGTCATCCAGAAAAGAAGGAAACTCGCTCCAGATCGACAACAGGCCTTAGAAGAAGAAGTCAACAAGCTCATTGATAACAAATTCATCAAAGAAGCCAAATACCCAACTTGGGTGTCCAATCCCGTCCTGGTGAAGAAAAGCAATGGAACATGGCGTCTTTGCATTGACTTCTCCGATCTCAACACTGCCTGCCTAAAAGACAGTTATCCATTACCTCATATTGACTATATGGTGGATGCCACATCAGGTCATGAGTTGATGAGCTTCATGGATGCCTATTCAGGATACAATCAAATTCCAATGGATCCTGAGGAAGCTGAACACACTTCTTTCTACTCAACAAGGGGCCTTTACTGCTACACCATGATGCCCTTTGGATAGAAGAATGCCGGGGCCACTTACCAAAGGTTGGTCAACAAGATGTTTTCTAGATTAATAGGACGAACCATGGAAGTTTACGTAGATGATATGCTTGTAAAGTCGGTAAATGCCGACGATCATGTAACTCATTTGAATGAAATGTTTGGGATTTTACGTGATTACTCCATGGTGTTAAATCCTAAAAAATGTACGTTTGGGGTGAAGTCGGGGAAATTCTTGGGTTATGTAGTCAGTCAAAGAGGAATAGACGCAAATCCTCAAAAGATGAAGGCTATTCTGGATTTGAAGCCACCGACTTCAGTTAAAGGAGTACAAGGACTCACAGGTCGGCTCGCTGCTCTGAATCGCTTCATATCCAAGTCCACAGATCGTTGCAAACCCTTTTTTGATGCAATAAAGAAAGGGAAACAATTTGAATGGACTGATGATTGTCAAAAAGCTTTGGATAGCATCAAAACTGCCTTGTCTCACCCCCCTGCCTTGCAGAAACCAAAGTTTGATGAGATGCTGTATTTGTACCTCGGGGTTAGCAGCTCGGCGATAAGCGCGGTACTTATTCGTGAAGAAGATTCTCAGCAACACCCGGTATATTATGTCAGTAAAGCTCTTCATGATGCCGAGTTGAGATACCCACCAATGGAGAAACTAGCTTTCGCACTTATCACAGCAGCTCGGAAATTGCGACCATATTTCCAAGAGCATTCGATTACTGTGTTAACTGCATTTCCGTTACGACAAATCCTTCACCAACCTGACACGTCGGGCCGAATGGTTAAATGGGCCGTGGAATTAGGTCAGTTCGACATTCATTACAAGCGAAGAACTGCTGTTAAAGGACAAGTTCTGTCCGACTTCATTGCAGAGTTCACGCCAGGAATCCAGGAAGTCATTGACGGTAATCCCTGGATGATGTATGTCGACGGATCATCTAATGCGAACCGAGGAGGAGGAGGAATCGTCCTAGTTGACCCCGATCAACGAGTTTTTTGTCATTCAATTCAATTCCTTTTTCCCACTACCAACAGTGAAGCTGGATACGAAGCATTGCTGTCAGGGTTAAACTTGGCAGAGGCTATGAACATAACTCAGTCAACATCTTTTCAGACTCGCAACTGCTAGTCAATCAGATACTTGGAATCTTTGAAGTCAAAGAACCACGCTTAATGCCATATCTAGCTATAGCCATGAAGAAGTTATCCAAATTTCAATTCAAGATTGAACACATTCCACGAACTTCTAACGTTCAAGCTGATGCCTTGTCACACCTCGCTTCAAGTGCACGAATTGAAGACGTAGAGTACGTTCAGGTCGGTACTCAGGAACTTCCTTCAACCTCGGTAAAGCAAATTGCTAACACCGAGCTCGGCTCCGAAAACCGAATTGTCACCTGGATGGATCCCATCATAGCATATCTCGAAGTCGGAACTCAACCACAAGATCCCAAAGAAGCACGAACTTTACGAATTCGTGCAGCTCGGTTCACTCTGGACAATGGAACGCTTTATAAAAGAGGATACTCGGTCCCGTTATTAAAATGTATACCCGAGCAAGAATCACTCTTTGTGCTGCAAAAAATCCACGACGGAGTCTGTGGAAGCCATTCAGGGTCTCAAGCTTTAGCTTATAAGATTCTGAGACAAGGATATTACTGGCCAACTTTGAAAAGAGATGCTGCAGATTGGGTCAGAAGATGTGTCAAATGTCAGATATTCGCGCCCAACGTTAACCTGACTCCAGAACCACTCAGGTCGGTATTCAGCCCGTGGCCTTTTGCAAAATGGGGGATCGATCTAATTGGACCCTTACCAATTGGGAAGGGAGGAGTTAAATATGCGGTCGTCGCAGTTGATTATTTCACTAAATGGGCCGAAGCAGAGCCATTAGCCACGATCACCGAACAGAAAATGATTGATTTCATATGGAAAACATTAATATGTCAGTTTGGTGTTCCAAATTCTATCGTAACTGATAATGGCAGACAATTTGAAGGCAAAAGACTCGCAGAGTTTTGCGAAGAATACAAGATCAAACACCTCTTCTCATCTCCATATCACCCACAGGCGAACGGTCTAGTTGAAGCTATGAACAAGATCATAAAGAACGGTCTCAAAGTTCGATTAGACAGTGCGAAAGGAGCTTGGCCTGAAGAACTCCCCAACGTTCTTTGGTCATACCGAACTACTGCTCGATCCTCAACCGTGAAACACCTTTTTCCTTAGCTTATGGGTCGGAAGCAATGATTCCTGTCGAGCTCGGATCCCCAACCTATCGTGTGCAGAACTTTGAAGAAGAACACAATCAGGCTAATATGAGAGCCAATCTTGACTTGGTGGATGAACTACGTGTTCAGGCCGACCTAAAAAATGCTGCCTATAAACGAAGAAGCGAAAAATATGTTAACTCTAAACTTCGCCTTCGAATATTTAAGATCGGTGATCTCGTACTCAAACGAATTGTGGGTCCCGACCCTGGACCTTTAAAGCCGAAGTGGGAAGGTCCATTCCGGATAAGTGAAGTTTTAACCAACGGGGCCTACCAGATAGAATACTTGGACGGGACACCACATCGGTACCCGTGGAATGCACAATATCTGAAAAAGTTCTACCAATAAAAAGGCTCAAAATGCCTTAAGTCGATTTTTCAATTGACGTTCTGTAAAAAAGACCAAGTGTCTTAAGTCGGTTTTTCAACTGACGTTCTGTAAAAAAGACCAAGTGTCTTAAGTCGGCTTTTCAGTTGACGTTCTGTAAAAAAGACCAAGTGTCTTAAGTCGGTTTTTCAACTGACGTTCTGTAAAAAAGACCAAGTGTCTTAACTCGGCTTTTCAGTTGACGTTCTGTAAAAAAGACCAAGTGTCTTAAATCGGCTTTTCAGTTGACGTTCTGTAAAAAAGACCAAGTGTCTTAAGTCGGCTTTTCAGTTGTCATTTTGTAAAAAAGGCCCAAAGCGCCTCAAGTCAGGTTTTTTCAAACTGACGTTCTGTAAAAATGATCGTGTTTTAAGTCGGTTTCTTCAGACTTAAAATCGTTTTTTCAAACGACATTCTATAAACAGATTTTAAGTACTTAAAATCAGTTTTTCAAACTGATATTTAAAAATAATGTACTTCAGGTCGAGAAACGATTTAAATAAATTCAAGTCAGATATGTAACCAACAGATCATTGGGAAGAAAAGATTTAATTTCATTTCAAATCAAACAGGTTCTTACAAATTGGAAAGATAATGCAAACGGATGTGCCAACATGATGGTCCACATCCGAAAGAAAAATGCAAAAAACGATAAAATTCAAAGACATCTACCCCTCAACATCATCATCTACTTCCCAGCATCATCATCCTTCTTGGTCTCGACCTCGGTATCACCTGGGGCCTGCTCAACCTCGACCTGAAGATCTCCCGCCTCTTTATCAATTCCAATTTCTGAAGTGTCCATATCTCTCGGGGCCTCTTCATCATCTTCAGGGATTTCGGAACCATCCCTAACTACCTGACTTAGCCTGGAATAAATTGCAGCATCCATGGCCTGAGGATTGGGGATGATCCTAACTTTAGCAGCATTGACGTCACCAATCCCCTGCACCAGCTCGGTTCCCTCAAGGTTCTCTTCGGCCGCTGTAGCAATAAACTTCTCCACATACTCCACCACTTCTTTCTTAATTTGATATGGGGTCAGCAATTCAAGGTGTTTTTCAACAGTAAAGTCAGCAAGGGTGGAGATGAACACATCGGCAAATTCTGCCCTCTTTTCTTTCTCTCCTTCCAGGACCATGTTGACATATGCTTTTCGCAAAGCAGCTCGTCTATTAGAGTCCAAAGGAGGATACCCACGAGCCACCACGTCGGCGTCGGTGTTCGCCAATACCATCTCGCAATATGCACGTTCATCTTCGTCTGCAGGGACATGAATCTCTTCGATCTTAGGATCAAACCCAAACCTATCCATCTTCATGAGCATGATGGCCTTTAGGTCTCCAACACCATAAAGTCCTGAGTCGAATCTATCAATCACCCAACGGAGATTTAAACAGGAATTAAGCTCGATGTCCTTCTCCATCTCCTCCGAACCCTTGAACTCTTGCTTCCCGAGTTCCTTGCCTTCTTCCAGTCCCTGCGTGAACTTAAGCTCTCCAAAAGACTCTTTCTCTTTCTCCAATTTCTTTAGCTCGGAAGCATGTGCTTCCGCTAAACGTATCAGTTGCGCCTCCTTCTCAGCTCGGTCTTGGCGAGTCTTCTAGTGCTCCTCTCGAGTTCGTTGATGATTTTCTTGCTCCTTCAAGTAACGATTTAGATTGTTCCGGGCTTCCATCTCAGATGCGCCGATCTGTGCAGTGAGCTTGTGCACCTCGTCTTCCAGACGTCTCTTCTCAGCAGTCAAATCTTCTATCTCGGTTTTCGCTGCAACAAGCTGGGCCGTCTTCTCTTCAACCTCAGTCATCAAGTTGGCCTTATCTGTCTCCAAAGATGCAAGTTGACCATCACGTAATTCCAGTTTATCTTTCCGCTCGTTGAGTGCAGCAGCATTCATCCGGAACTCGTCCTCCATCGCACAAAGACCTACCAGAGCTCTCCCCAATGTAGCCTTAGCATAGCTAAATCTGTAAGAGCTCGACAATCCAGACACTCGCGCCTCAGTCGTCGGATCCCAAGACATTAGCAGGACCCGAGCTGCTTCTATCACGTGGGGAGGCTGATGAAATTTATTGTTGAATTTGGGAACAATCATTGAATGGAATTGGGTGAACCACTTTTCCATCACATCTTCTGGCAGGTTCTGGTCCAAGATCCGCTCCTCATCGATAGATAAGTAGGTATCTCCTCCATCCTGGTGAACTGGAGCATTCTTTTCCAAGTCAAGTTGGCCGACGTCTTGTCTTGACTTCGAACGGCGTTCTTGGTCAACATCAAACTCCTCGCTTGCTTTTCTCTTGGACTTCTTCTTCTTCTTCTTTTTCTGTCGAGAAGAAGCTTCTTTCGTTGTTTTCTGAACTGTCTCGACATCCTCTGAACTCGAAACAATGACATGGAGATCAGGGTGAACGGCTTCAACTGCTTCAGCATTTTTCTCGACTTCCCGAGGTGGAGAATGGGTAGCAACCACCAGCTCGGTATTTGTCTCAGGGGGGGGCTCAACAACAGGTTCACTGACAGGGGCCGGTATCGCGACTGTAACCGGTGCACCCGACGTGACTCCAACATCGTCACCCGCCACGGCACGACCTGTAACAGCCTTCTTCTTCAAATTTTCCAGAAAATCATGCGACCCATCTCGGTGTCCTTCACTGAAAATTTACGGCGATAATCTTTTGCTTCTCGAACCGATTGAAATTCGAAAAATCCTAACAACGGATAATAAACTGAAAGAAGAAAACAAATGACCAAAGCAGTGTCAATATTCAATGAATTCATCTGGTTCAAAGTCATGAATTAAGTCAATACCAAGAGAACTCACCAGGTTCAAAATCGGGAATTGCTTTCTTGGGTCCGAGTTTAGCGTCAGCAAGTTTAGAATTCTTCGTCAGCAGACTCCACTTGCGTTCCAAAACACTGAGCTTTGCAATTTCCTCAAGCTTTTCTCTAAACTCACCGCTTAATCGCGGTTCCTTTTTTCTTTTGGCTACAAATACGAAAAGGTCCGACCTGTTAGCAAAAGAAAAACAACTCGTCAGGAGATTCTGAGTAAAAGAAAGGAACTTACGGAAAGAAGAGACAACTCGGGTTGTGGACAGTCATCCCATCAATTGGTGCCTCAAGTCGGAAGTCGGAAGACTGCCAGTCTCCGCCAACCCACAACCATTCGTCTTGGAAACCATGAAGGGTTTCGGGTATCCCAGTAATCAACTGTCCTATCTTCAAGTCGTACTGCGGCCTTGCCGCACAGAAAAAGAAGCCTGTTGGGGGAACTCCATCACGTTCCCTACTCCTCTTAAAGAGCAGAATACTTCTCAATTCGTCAATGGTAGGGAATAGAACTTTCTTTTGCGCCAAAAGAACCATAATCCCTATAATCTTCTTCCAACTGTTGGGGGTGATCTGACTAAGACTGAGACCCCAGTCACGTAAGTAGTCAGTTATAACGTTGTCTAAAGGGAATCTCAAGCCCGACCTTAAACTTTCGGCAAAAATCCCTATACAACCCGGAGGAGGACAATGAATCCTTTCTCCTGGATAAGGAGCGAAGATTCTCACCGAGGTAGGGATTCGTACCGACTCACGGAGGAGAACTACATCGGCGTCGGTCATGGTGCTGGGTTCTCCCAAAAACAGAACATCCTCGTTGGGCCATTGTCGGGTAGGACGATTCCAATAACCCGACCTCACAGGAACATCTCGTTCCACCTCGGCATCTCCTTCAACATTACGTTTGCGAATATCTAAACGTTCCACAAAAACAGGGTCCCACCGGTAATAATCCCCCATCAATTCCATCAACTCCTCATCCAACCTCATGTTCGACACAGTTCGACTGCTGCTACTTGGACCAACGTTCTCACCACTCGTCGCCATAATTATAACCAGGAAAAACAACACGAAGAAATTATGAAGTGAAAAGAAGAAATTAGGGCTTACCGAAAAGTGATGTGAACTTTCAAAGGATTCTGGATTTGTTGAAATATGATGAAAAAGATGAAAGAAAAGAGGCAAAGTATCAAAGGGATAATCAGAGAGACGAGCAGTTGCTTGAATGAAGATTTAGTGAAGAGAAACTATGAACTTATCTGTATATATACACTCGATATTTTCTAACCGTTGAAGATGGGGAGGCGCGTGATAAAGTGACGCGTCGCTTGAGGGAAGTGCCCCTTTACTGTGACATAACGTTCAGGTATAATCTCGTACGTACGCGTGTCCCAAAACCGTCAACATTAATATCCGAAAATTACGGTACGTGCCCATTGAGAAGAGTATTGGAGACGACACGTTCGCAACTTCCTGAAAACCGCTCAATAATTTTCGTATAGTGTGAAATAACTTGGATAAAGGAACAAAAAGGTGTGATTCTTGTCTAAGTGAAATACCTCGGTTTAAACTTGCGTGGGAAATTCTTAGATCAGCTCGGAAACAAAAAGCGATTGGATAGAAAGTATCATTAAAAAGTATGCATAATTCACATACTTCTTAATGCCAGGGGCCTCTATGTTGATATCAAGATAGAATATCTTGAAATTATGGTTAGATTAAAGAAATCGTGAAGTCTAAACCGCGGATTGGATCTTGGACGGTGTAAAACAGAAAATATGACACCTCGGTAATCTCATCTTGATACTTACACGACGCTTTCACATGATGTTGTGAATAATACAGCATATCTTGAAGGTCGTCAGAACATATCGGTTAAACCTCGAAAAGACCACCTCGGTTGAAGAATAATTTATCAGGAAGTCGTAGAAGACTGAAGTTCTATCAGACTACCGACTTCACAAAATGAACCGACTTCAATCCGACAGATGTGACGCTTGTCACACAGATAGAGGCGCGCCCATGCTCATCATTGCCTAAAAAGCTTGTCTACGTCATCGCCGCCCCTAAACTGTCAAATCTCCATTAAAACGAAGCTGATTTGCCTTGGGAGGTGTGCCAAACATAACTATAAATAGCAACTTCGAAAACAATACGAGGATTCGGCAATTCTGATAAAAAACACTTATATTTAACTCGGTTTTTCCTTGTTTACCGACTTAGTGAACATTGAAAGACCGACTTCCCAATTCTGTAACCGACTTCAAAATCTTCAATAAAAATCTCATTTTCTGCAATCTTTGTTGTAATATTTACATTGATTACGTTGATTAAATCCGTTTATCAACAAGACTATATATATTATTACCATGAGATTAAGTAGATTAAAAAAATTGGTTTCATAATAAAAAATAAAAATTACCATATCAACATCTTTAAGGTGTGGATGAGCATCAGAACCATTGAATTCAGCATCAAAAGTATCCTCAAACAGCTTGAGCTTATTCTTCAACTCCCATTTTTCATCACCTATGGACATGGTGTATTGCTGAAAACAATAAAAATATATAAATACACTTTATAATTAAAATTGACTACAAATATCTAGTGAGCAACAAAATATAAATAAATATGCAAATGATATAAACTATCTGTGCAACTGTGAAGTACTAATATAGCAATAACAAAAAACAAATTGATATGCAAATCATATGCAACAATTGTCAACTAAATATGCATTAGAAGTAAATTAGCTATACATGTTACAAGAAACAAACAACATATTGTTCTGCAGACAATCTGCATAATTTGACAACTAAGTATGCCTTAAAAAAAAACTATCGATGCATCATTTAAGGACTAATATAGCAAGAACAAACAACATATTGATATGGACAAGCTATGCAAGAATGAACAGTTAATTATGCATCTAAAATACATTATCTATGCATATATCAAGAACTGAAGTAACAACAATATAAAACTGATAAACTTACACATCTGCCAACAACTAGTATATCAAAAAGAGTTGGCAAAAATAAAAAATAAACTTACACTGATATAGGTAGATGAAAAAAATCTCAGAGGACAACAAGATTCCCTAAATTTTTCTTTGGCATTCAGAATTGTTGACCATATATCAAGAACACCAACCGTAAGATACCCATCAACTTTCAATGATTCAAGTTGCTCTTACATGATCATAGCATCACCAAATTTAAAAATTACATCAAACCTAAAAGAAAAATATAATAATTAATTATAAGTAGTTGTAAGCAGGATATGAAAAATTAAAATTAATATAGATAAGTAGGAAAAGTTACTTAGTCTCCTCATCATCTTCAACAATCCAATTGAAAACAACACTTGGCTCTAGAACATCAACCAAATGTGTATCCTTATCCTTGGCCGTCACACTCTGAACTTTCTTTGACCTTTGGTACTTTCTTACTCTCCTCAGCATCTTCACAGATCTTTCTTCTTCTCTTTCTCTTTTTTCTTCAACAAACTGAACTTTCTTTTTTTGTTTCTTCTTCTCTTTCTCTTTCTTCAACAAATTTTCATCTTCAGCTACCGCAAACTGCAACCAAATACATAACTTATTGATTAAAAATAAAATTGAAGTACATAAAAATACAAAATAGAATAAGTAGAAACAACATTTTCCCCAATCTGTCACCTTATCTATCTCCTGCGCTTTCTCTTTCTCTTTCTCTTTCTCTTCCTCTATCGCAATCTCCTTCTCTTTCAATTTATCTCTTTCAATCTCCATCTCAACAACCGCTTCTTGAACATTACCAAGAGCCGCTTCTTGAACACAAACATGCTGCACATCAATTGTTGATTCAACAGGAACGTCAGAAATTATCGAAGTTGGCACTTCAACAGAAACATGAGTCTCAACAGCTGGTTCCGCAACAGCCACTTCAACAACTGGTTCAGAAATTGGCACTTTGGCAGGGACTTCATCAGAAGTTGGCGCTTTGACAGGCACTTCATCAGAAGTTGGCACTTCAACAAAAAAAAGAGTCTCAGCAGCTGGTTCCGCAACAGACGCATCAACAGCAACATTTGGGATTGTTCTTTCACCTCGAATATCATCAACATTCAATGGATCTTCAGAAAATTGCTTAGAAATATTAAGAACATCATCCCAACTCCGGTCACTTTCTTGAGACAACCCAATTCCCAAAGAAAAACTCGGAATATCATCCATTGTCTTTTTGAATTGAGCTCTCTTTTCAATGGCTTGCTCAATCTTCTCGATTGTTGCAATGGTTTCTGGGTTATTCCAGAAAGCACTCGTTTCCTCGCTGTCATCAAAATCATCTGCAGCAGCAGGTCTTTGTGAAGATTCAGGATTCTCTGAATTGGAAGAAATGAGATTCTTCGTTGCTTCATGAATCTTCTTGTAATTCTAATCAGATGTCACCTCCTCAAGTGCATCTTGAAGCAACGAAATAACATCAACAACATCAGTGGCCAAACAGGCAACTTTGCTCAGAAGCTTTGATCTGTACACCTGTTAAATAGAGAAAGAAATAAAAAAAATAGACAAATTATAAGCACATAAGCATTGAAAATAAAACTAAATATGCATCAATATAGGTGTACATATGCAGCACCTAAGCAGTAACCATGCACAACAGATGAACTAAGCATTAACCACACAATATGCAACTCATATGAACTGAATATGCAACACATATGAAATACATATGCAAGTGATATTAACTAAATATGCAATAAAAAACAACTAAATATGCAACTATTATGAACTAAGCATCATAAAAGAAACAACTAATATGCAGTCATATTAACTAAATATGCAACAAAAACCAAACAAAGAAATAACAAACCTGTACAGGATCATCAGAAACATCCTTTGATTCAGGCTTCTTGAACTGTAAAGCCGAAATCTCCATCGGTTCATCAACAAATCCCCGTCCAAAACCACCCACCTTAATTTCTTTAGAGCATCGTCGACGGAGAATCCCACAATTCCATCCAACAAACGAAGGCAGACTCCTTGGAAGAACATCTCGTTCATAAATCACTACCCGATCAACATATAAAACCTGCATTTTGACAAAAAAATAAATAAATAAATAAATAAAAATATCAAACAATAACAATCTAAACAATTTACAAGAAAGTAATATAGACATGAATACTTACCACAAGAAAAAGAACAGGACCATTAAATTGAGACTTATTACTGTTGTGCCAGTGATCAGTCTTTGATATAAGGTTCTGAATGACGTAGTCGCACCAATTCAACTCAGAAACAGCTGATACATCAGAAATAGACTTGAAAAAAAGAGGATTCACATATCCAGATTGATTTGTTCCCACAATCAGACAATCCACAAGAGCAAGAAAATGTAACTTGAACCAGTAATCTCCATCAACACACTCCATCATTTTATTGCATACAACATCGGGGGTAACTTTCAATGAAGACTGGCCAAAACAACCGTTCCACTGATTCAACAAATCACACTCCTCAGATTTGTTTTTCTTCTCAATAGACTTATCACCATTGGGGAAGCCTAGAACACGCTGAACGTCCAAAGATGAGACATGAATACTTCTTCCTTTCCCAAATTCAAGCTGACAACTAACAGGATCAAAGTTCGACAACAACCAGTGCACCAATTGACACGGAAATTCTTTAATTTTCAGATCAAACAGACATCCAAAACCCATTTTCTCAACAGCTATTCGCTGTTTTTGGTTAAAAGATTTCATAGCGTCCACAAGAATCTTGGGAGAAGACCGAGTTAACGCTTTTGGGAATGATTTATTACTATCCAACTGACCTTCTGTGCCATCAGTAAGCAACAGAATATCATCAGCATCTGCCCTTTTACGCTTGCTACTCTTACCACGAGGCATACTTCAAGAATATCTGACTTACAATAACACAAAATGAAATAAATTATATGATATATACTAATTAAAAATAAATGCGCATTATAACCAACTACATATGCAACTCATATGAACTAGATATGCAAAATCAAAACATGTCATATAAACTAGATATGCAACTGATATGAACTAGATATGCAATTCATATAAACTAAATATGCAACTCATATAAACTAAATATGCAATATCAACCAACTATATCAGAACATTGTAGATCTAAAACATGCAAAGATATAACTATATATGCATAAGTTATAACTAACATAGCAACAATACAAAGAGTGTTCCTCTGCATTCTAAAACTAAAAATGAAAAAGACATACGATATTTATGCATTCTACAAGCTCTAATACAGAGACGAGAAACAACGAAATGTTCTCAACAGATCTAGCACAAAAAACAACTAAATATACATAGAAAATATACTATCTATACATTATTCATCAACTAAAATAGCATAAAATAGGGTTGATCACCACAGATTTAGCACAAGAAAAACAACGCCGACGATATATAACCACAATAACCTAAAAAAATCAAAACAACACAGAAAAGTAAAATAAAAACAAATATACTCACCAACTTGCAAGAAATTGGAACTGCAACCACGACGATATTGAGAGAAATCGGAAGATAACTCAAACAAAAACCGAAAGCGAAGAACAAATGATGAAAGACGCCGACGAAAACTGAATCTGCAAGGTTTGGAAACTGAGATAGCGTCGAAAAATGAGATAATGATGAGAGAGAGCGCCAAAGATATAGGGAAACGAAAAAAGACAATGATGAAGAGAGAGCATTGAAAACTCAAACGTTTTGAAATGACGGGACAACATAAAACCGCGAACCAAATCATTATTTAAGAGGCTGCTACTGAACATCAGATCGAGCGAGAAATAAAGGGCTGAGATCTGATATATTTTAAATACACATTAATAATTAAATATATCATAACAATCAATTAGACAATTACACATTTAGCATTTAATCACATTTGACAATTAATAAATATCATGGCATTCAAGAAAAATAAATATAAATATTATCACAAAAATAACAATAATAATAATAATAATAATAACAATAAAAATAATAATAATATACCCCAAATAATCCACAATTAAACGGGGCATTACAGTCTACCCTCGTTAAACGATTTTCGTCCCCGGAAATCCAAGAAAAAATCATCCAACAGGACAACTGACACACGAGAGAAGCTCAAACCACTCAATTTGGATACTCCGTCCGAACCTTCCCACTCTACCAAGTCACACCGCACTAGCCATGGTTACCCTGCCGGACTTTGACGAGTACCTATTCCAGACTCTCCCTGCTAGATTCGTCAATCCAGTAGGTCACCGGTACCTCATCAAAGGTAAGGTTCTGCCCATGCAGCTCGTCAAAGATCGCCTCGTGCCTAGAGTCGTGCACCTGTCCCCTCTCCACGAGGCACTAAACAGGTCGTGCACTCTTGCAAGCTCTGGTGATGGGGTCAACCGTCGGGCTAAGACGCTGACTCGGTCGAGAATCACGAAAGGACCAACAAATGTGGCTGGTACTTCCTCTCTCTTCCTAGAACTCGAGGCGTACAACGCCTCTTTCCGTACTCAAAACTTCGTACGGTACCATCAAGATCGTCACTCATAGCCATTGCTATAAGCGCATTTTCTTATGGTAAGAAATTCCACACGACACACCCATCGAGTACACCAGACTCAAAACCAGTCTCTCAGGGTCTCAACAGTATGTCCTAAACACATAACTATCTGGATCTCTACGCGGTACCAAGTTCAGTCTCGTGTCCGGGTCACGTTGACAACTTGCCCACGATCCCAAAGTGATTCGTGCGTCCGTATCAAACGGGCCGCCACGGGATCTCATACAACAGGATAACAAAGCAACAACAACGCCACAAACTCAACACTGATACCTACATAAGTCTCGGTTCTGCTCGATATCGGTGACAAAGCCTCATTCCCTGCCGACACGAGTAACAACTCGTATGCGGTATAGGAAGTATCGACTAGATATTCGAAAACAATTTCTATCACAGAAACTGACTCTCAAATAGGGATGCTCGACGATCCCATTATAACGGTCTAAAAGGACATAGCCAGTCCGAAGTTTAATGCACTGACACTCGAGAGATGTCACACACACTGGCGCTGCATAAGCGGGGCGCTGGGACGTGCGCGTACATCTGTTCGGAGAACAGCTGTAGGGTCAAGGTTTCGGCCGCACACTGGCTTGGAGAGCTCCTGCGTTCGGTGATGGTGGCTGCAGCTCTCGTGCGAGTCAACGATCGGCCCTGCAGTGCCTCACGTCTCTCAGCACAGGCTCGCGTGCTCGACCACCACTTCGCGTGACTACACCCAGTCAGCGTCGGCGTTCGGTTCGAGGTACAGAAAAGAATTACTCTAATTCAAAGCTCGCACTATCTGAGGTAGCTTGGAAGGAAAGGTTTTCACAAAACCAAGAAAACATTAGGGTTCTACAAGGACATTATCCCCCAGCATTAAGGTATTAACAAACGCGAAAGGTTCAGGGTGTTCAAAACATCACATCTAAAGAAAAGCAATATCGGCATCCTCAGGTAGAAATCATCCCCAACTCAGTGGTCATTGTCGAACAAGGAAAAAGATCAGCTCGCATGGCTAATCGTGCCGGCAGTCTTAAACGAGTTCAAACTCTACGCCGCTAAGATTTTCACGTTTTTGGATCTCATCACGAAGCCTCCTTGGTTGATTCGTCACGATCACGCCTCGAACATATGACATCAACGATACGATAGACCGATCCGGTATGAATGAAGTACCCAGACTGAAATGGCATCGCCAAAATCGAAAGAAACGATATAAGACAAGCGGTAAAAAGAAAATACTTGTCTTAATTAATATATAAGGTTGCAATTTCTCAAATGAAGACTCCAAACAAATCAAATACTAGAGCTTTCAGAGGGTTGCCAAAAGTCAAAGAATTACAAGAGTCACTCTTGAATTTCCGAAGGGAGAAGAACGGGAGCTTCGAAGAATTCACGATGGACACAACACAAACACGAAAACGGCTCTGCATCAGGCTCGACTACCCTCCTTAAAAGATTTCACGCACACCACTGTGGTTCAAAGCTAAAACAAAGCACGAAAGAAATTGATCGCCGTCTATGTCGAAGCTAAGGTATTCTCAAGTTAACCTATGCCTCGACTTGGCAAACATTATGACAGGTAGGGCCTTAAAACATTGGGGAATGAAAATTTGAAAGAATTACTCGAGACACAAATAAGCAAAGGAAAACAGGCATATTGGATATCTAAGACATTCCGGATATGGTACCTGCGTTGTTGGCTGCCTCGTCGTGGGTGATGGTGTAGACGCGGGCATGGCCTCCTGTCCCTTGCTGGTAAGGCGGGGGCTGTCTAGACTGTTGCTGCTGCTGATGCTGATCCGGCCTTCGCGGTTCTGGGCAGTGACGGGAGTAATGACCCTTCCTCTGGCAGTTGAAGCAAGTTATGTCGACCGCTCGACACATGTTGACCTCGTGGACTCGTCCACATGCTCCACAAGGAAAAGAAATTCAAGCTAATTGTCACGGAACGAAAATCAAATAATAAGAATGGGTCTCGAAGTGCAATTCAAACTTGACTACTAAGCGAAAGGTAGTAATCAAGGACAAAGGAATAACACTCGGGTAGCAAAGGCGTGAACGGTAGGTTAAAAGGGTTGAAAACGGATCAAGCTCGCACATTAATATTTGCTGCAAATTTCCAGAAATTTGATTGCACGAAGTTCGTATCTTGAACGCATCTCCTGAATGAATCTTACATGAAAAACTGACTATGCAACGATCGGGCTTCCGGCGCAAATCTCGATAAAAATAAAATGATAAACACGCGATTCCCGTTCCTCATGAAAGGCAACAGGCTGATCTATAATTTACAAGAAGGTTACAACAAGAGACGACGGGATTTCCGGGCTCAGAAACAACAATGAAAACAGATCACATATAAGATCGAAAAACCAGCAAAACTGGACGCGCTCACGAAGAACTTTGGCCACATCATCCAGCATACAATCGATAATCACTTGGTTCTTGCTCAAGATGAAACATAAGAGATAGAACTTTAACTCATCAGAAGAGTTCAAAGCCTATCGACCGAGTTCAAGGGGTCAAAACATCGACTAAACAGTCATTAATGAAAGGTTTTCAAAAAGAGGTTTTTCAACCAACTATTACAACGTACGAAAATCACTAAACGAAGGTTCAGATGACAAGTCAAGGCTCGAATTTATTCGATAACAACTCAGCCATAAATAACAAAAGAAAAGGGTATCAATAACTCAACAACAGAGTTCTAATACCCACGAATAATTTCGCGAGACAAACTAACGAGAAATACACGGATAATAACGAACAACTTATAACAAGGGAAAATCAGCCATAAACTCGATTCCCACGAATCTACATGCACAAGTGGTCGGATCATCGACATGAAACCGACACTTAGACTCCACTCCCGGTTCCCATTGACCGGGTTCTACACGCGACTAATAGTCATACACACAATAGTCACAGACTTCCGAATAATCCACACACCCGGGACCTCTTCGGTTGTCTGCTCCATTTACTTAAGCCTTCTCTTCCGAGATGGCTTGCGAATGATTCTCACTCGATGGTACTAAACAGAAACTCATAACGAGTGCACTGTTAGGGACCAAACTTAACTCGATAACACCAACCCGAAAACTCACAACAAACAATTCTAGTTGGAACTTAACTCTATACCACTAGAGTTTAAGTCCGAATAAACGGAGGGTAAATTCCTAAACCCCAATAAAAGAACAAACCATAATCACGTTATTCACAACAATCAAAACAAATAAACTCATACCTTGAGCTGGCGAGGCGTGATGAAGCGAGTGGTCGAATGGTCATTAAACACTTAATCAAATATGAACCAGTCTACAGAAAAGCAAGACTGGCTCTGATACCAAACTGTAACGCCCCGTTTTATTTTAAAGAATTTATCGAATTTATTTGATAAAAATCAGAGTTTTTTTTTATTTTAAAATAATCCAAGTTAAAACCTTTAACGAGAAACGGGCGCTACTTACTAACAACAACAAACAACACACATCCAACAATTCAAGGAAACTACACATGCTCGAGCTAACGATAAAACAAATCCCAAAAACATAAGTCTCAAACCATTTCAAAAGGTCTAGCATTATTCAAGGTTCATCCAACTTAAACATAGTTCGAAAGGTGAATGCAATAAATAATCCAAGACATAATGACAAATAAATAAATACAAGTTTATACGGAAGCATAGGTTTTCAACACATATGACCACCATCTCGCTCGTCCTATGCCACCGCCTCCAGCTCGTCTCAACCTAGAACAAAGGAAGAGAGAAGACAACAAGAAAATAATGGGGGTGAGCATAACCAACAAGCTCACCTTTATCGCACAGTATATCTCGCATAACATTTAAAACATCATAACCATAGTATTCAGTATGCATAGAATCCAACAGTCTAACTCCCTACTTGGCCCTATCGCAAACCTCCTATGTACATACAACAACCTTCCGATCACACACGGCACCGAATAGCTACGGGCCTGGGATCCTTTCCAGGAGACAGTAGAGATGTTTTTCCCATTCACGAATATCATACGGACTTGGGCGTCACCTCTCCGAATCTACGGGCCGATGACCTCTCACTGTTTATGCATCCTCAAAGGCACTAACATACGGGACACTTCGACTAGGGTTCTCACGCATACATTATTTTTCAAAACAAAGCATTTATACGAAATATTAAGTGCGATAAATATGGAATACATCATAAATGTACCCACCTGATAGCAGCAACAGTTCACAGAATCACAAATCCAGAAACGAGGCGAGGTCAACACCTCTTAAACACCTACAATATGACAAGATCCTACAATCAGAATCTATCTCGACTTAAATCAGAAATCACAAGACAGACCTAGTCGAACTCGTTTCAACTAAGTACTTTGTGAAGTCCTGTGGATGTTGGAACACTAAAACTCGGCTCTAAACTCAACCAAACCACATAAGGGAGTTCACACAAATCCATCCAAGGATTGACCAAGTCAACTCACATAAAAAACAAGAAAAAAGCAAGTCGATATCCAAATTTCATATAAAAATCATGTTCGGAAATAGAAATCATTTAATCGCATGAAAATAGATGGTCAAGCTACCCTACGAATCAAAATGGACTCCAAAAATTCCCTTCTTTTACATACATGATTAAACACATAAAATAGGCCTCTCAGTAAAATTTCAGAATTTTTCAGGAAGTAACCAATTTATAAAAATTCAAACAACGTTTATGCAGATTCAATAAATAAAATATTAACCACATCAAATCAACTCCAAAAATTCTAAAAATTTAACACAACATATATAAGTCACAGACTCCAATAATTCTAAAAATTTAACATAACATATATAAGTCACAGAGGCACGACATATTCGAATTTCAGCTCATTTCATTCAGGCATGAATTTTTTATGCATTTAACATTATTCTGGACAGATTACAATTTAATTATAAAAAAATAGCTACAGGCCTCTAAAAATTACGAAACTTTTACACATGGCAGACAATGAACAGATAACACATCCCTCAAATTTTCAAATCGTTTCGAGCAGCGAGCTATTTTTAAAAATTCAAACACCGAAACAGCGATTCACAAGCTCGACAACTTGGCAATTAAATCACAACATAAACTTTCTCGTCCGAGGCCTTTTCATAAGACCAAGGACTCGACATTGTTCCAATATCCACCGACTTACATGACTTTCGAGGTCTCGTTCGATTTTCGAGAAAATCCAAGAGATCCCGAACATACGAACACATAAAAATCACAACATTACATATATTCGCACATATTCACCTCCATAAATTCACACATATATAACACGAGCACTTCACGAAAATGAACATTCAACGAAATAAATCACATACGAATAAAACGAGACGGAAAAATGATGAGGTACCGTTCTCGGGAATAACTCGAAAACGTCACGAACACGAACGGCTCGACGGTAAACTCGTCTCGCCGAAAAAAAAGGCTCGTCGCACGGGGAGGAGAGAGGTTGCTGCTGCTGGTTCACGAGCTCGTCGGGATGGTCACCGGACGTCGCTGCTCAGAGAATTATCGAGCTCGCCGGAAAAACCACAAACAGCGATCGGAGAAGACAGCTTCACGGCGCGGCGGGAAGAGGGCCGCGACGCGGCGGGACTCTGGTCGCGGCGTGGTACTGCGACGCGGCGTGGAGGAGGCTTCAGTCGCGGCGTGATGGTGCGACGTGAAGGTTCAGCGAGTCGGAACTGCAACTTGGCCGCCGGACTGGTTCAGGGTCGCCGGAAAAAGGCCTTGCCACTGGTTCACGCGAACAGGGGCGACGGAGATGGTGATGAAGATGATCGACGAGGGTGATGATGATGAGCGTGAGGATGATGATGGTTGATGAAGGAAAATCGCGAGGATGATGAAGGAGAGATGATGATGGGACGATGATGAAGGATGATCAAAAATCACAGAGAGAAAAGGAACAATTTGCGATCGATTTTTCTGTGAAGAGGGATAAAAAACAAGCTGATATATATATATATATATATTCATATTTTTTAAATACACATTAATAATTATATATATCACAACAATCAATTAGACAATTACACATTTAGCATTTAATCACATTTGACAATTAATAAATATCATGGCATTCAAGAAAAATAAATATAAATATTATCACAAAAATAACAATAATAATAATAATAACAATAAAAATAATAATAATATACCCCAAATAATCCACAATTAAACGGGGCATTACAGTTATGCTGACCCCCATTATTTTCTTGTTGTCTTCTCTCTTCCTTTGTTCTAGGTTGAGACGAGCTGGTGGCGGTGGCGTAGGACGAGCGAGATGGTGGTCATATGTGTTGAAAACCTATGCTTCCGTATAAACTTGATATTTATTTATTTGTTATTATGTCTTGCATTATTTATTGCTTTCACCTTTCGAACTATGTTTAAGTTGGATGAACCTTGAATAATGCTAGACCTTTTGAAATGGTTTGAGACTTATGTTTCTGGGATTTGTTTTATCGTTAGCTCGAGCATGTGTAGTTTCCTTAAATTGTTGGATGTGTGTTGTTTGTTGTTGTTAGTAAGTAGCGCCCGTTTCTCGATAAAGGTTTTAACTTGGATTATTTTAAAATAAAAATAAAAAAAAAAAACTCTGATTTTTATCAAATAAATTCGATAAATTCTTTAAAATAAAATGGGGCGTTACACTAAGGGGCTCTTGGGTTGACTTTTACCAGGGTCAATTGGGCCCAATTAACTCCTTAATAAGTTGGCTTTATTCACACAAAATTGGGCTCGGGGAAAGTGGGCCAGATTTTTGTGAAATGGGCTCTGAAGGTGGGTTGGTCGCTGTCTGGGCGCGCTGGCGCTGGGCCTCAGGCGCGGCTTCCTGCTGCTGGGCCTTGCTGGTGCGGGGCAGGCCTGCTGGGCGCGTGCGGGGCGTGCTGGGCGCGTGGACAGAGCCCGATGCACGAGGACTTCGGGCTGGGCGCGTGAATGAGGCTCGAACCGATTTTTGAGACTTTTCTTGTGTTCCTATGACTTAGAAAAATATACTAAGTGTTGGTTAGGACTTAGGCTTGGTCTTGGACCTCGACTCGAGGCCGATGGGTGCGGCACGGCTCGAGTGGTTCGGGTGAACTTCCGATTTTTTGAACGAGGTCTAGGACTTGAATTTGGGGCTTTTGAATACTTAGAATTTTTCTATGTATTATGCTACTATGACTTGGCAATGACTTGTGAAAAATACTTGAAAATGACTTGGAAATTTGATCAGGTCGAGACTAGAGTTTGAGGCTAAAATTCTCGAGTCGACTCAATTACACTTATCAACCCAAATTAATGGATCGACCTTGATCTTATCATGACTTAGAAAATTTCTTGAAAAAAATAATCTAACATAATTGAGCATTAGCATATAATTTAAATAAATCTTGAATTTTTGAAAACTATGAATTTCACTTAAAAGTCGAGCAGTGAAAATCGTCTTAATATTATAATAATGATCGGGGCGTTACAACCTATCCTCCTTAAAATATTTTCGTCCTCGGAAATACAAAACTAGGGTACTAGGCCAGAACTCCTACTACATGTCTATGTACAAAAGTACTAAACATAAAATACATATATACATCAGAACATCTCTAAATTCGAAGTCTGGATATCGAGCTCTGATCCCGTCCTCTCTCTCCCAGGTGGCCTCCGACTCGTCGTGGCGACTCCAGCAAACTCGGACAAGCTCTACATCTCTGTTCCTTAATCGCCGAACCTTTCGGTCCAGGATTGCTACTGATCTCTCATCATATGTCAGGTTCTGCCCGACCTCTAGCTCGCCGAAGTTCACGATGTGACTCGGGTCGTACACATACTTCCTCAGCATCGATACGTGGAAGACATTATGTACACCCGAGAGCTCTGGGGGCAACGCCAGACGGTATGCGGTCACGCCAACTCGTTCGAGAATCTCAAACGGCCCTATGAATCGGGGCTGTAATTTCCCCCTCTTCCCGAAGCATACAACGCCCTTCATCGACGAGATCTTCAGGAATACCTTGTCTCCTGCCTCAAACTCAAGCTCCCTTCTACGCTTGTTCGCGTAGGCTGTTTGTCTGCTCTTCGCCTCTCTTAGCTTCGCTCAGATCTCAACAACATTCTGCACTGTGTCCTCGATCAACTCGGGACCGAGAACTTGCTTTTCGCCAACTTCATCCCAATAAATGGGTGAGCGGCACTTGCGGTCGTACAAAGATTCGAACGGCGCCCTCTTAATCGACGAGTGATAGCTGTTGTTGTAGGCGAATTCCACAGTGGGTAACAACTTCTCCCATGAACCACGTCGCTCTAAGACACAAGCTCGAAGCATGTCCTCAAGAGTCTGAATGGTCTGTTCCTACTGCCCGTCGGTCTGTGGGTGATATGCGGAGCTAAACTTCAACTTTGTCCCCATGGACTCGTTCAGACTCTCCAATAAATGGCCAGTAAACCTGGGATCTCGATCTGAAACAATCTCGGCTGGAACACCGTAGAGTCAAACGATCTGCTGGAGATACTTCTTCGGCTAACTGCTCCATAGACATGTCCATCGTGACGGGCATAAAGTGGGCCGACTTCGTCAGCTGGTCCATTACCACCCATATCGCGTCATGGTGCTTGGGCGACATCGGTAGTCCCGTAACAAAATCCATGGTCAGCTTCTCCCACTTCACTGCGGGATCTCTAAGGGCTGTAAGAGTCCCGGTGGAACCTTATGCTCGGCCTTCACCTGCTGGCAAACTAAGCACTTCTCGACAAACTCAGCGACGTCTCGCTTCATCCCCTTCCACCAAAACGACCTTTTCAAGTCGTGATACATCTTGATACTACCGCGGTGCGCCTCAGTCAAGATCTCCTTCTTCAGGGCCTCGACGTTCGGCACAACGATCCTTCCCTTGTACTCAAAGGCACCATATGTGCCTCGGTAAAAGCCCTCTACTCCTCCGGCATGAATCTTCGCCCTCATCGTGCGAACGAACTCTTCGAAGGCTTGATCCCGTCAGATCCTGTCTCGGAGCATGGGCCACATTCTCATCGCTCGAAGACCTCCCACAACTGGCAACTGACTCTACTGAGTGATCATACAGGTCAGCTCGCCCTTTCCCTTACGGCTAAGGGCGTCGGCAACTACGTTCGCCTTCCCCAAATGGTAGTTGATGGTGCAGTCATAATCTTTCACTAGCTCTAACCATCGCCTTTGGCACATGTTGAGCTCCTTCTGCGTGAAGATATATTGCAAGCTCTTATGGTCTGTGAAAATCTCGCATCGGCCTCCATACAAATAATGTCTCTAGATTTTCAAAGCGTGAACCACTGCTGCCAACTCAAGGTCATGTGTCGGGTAGTTCACCTCATGCGGCTTTAGCTGACGAGAAGCATAAGCCACAACTCTACCATCTTGCATCAGAACGCAACCAAGACCCTGCTTTGAGGCACCACTATAAATGATGAAACCCTGTGTGGGATCCGGTATAGTCAACACGGGTGCCGTCGTAAGCCTCGCTTTGAGCTCCTGAAAGCTCGCCTCACAACGGTCGCTCAACTCAAACTTCACCGACTTTCTCGTCAATCGAGACAAGGGCAGGGCAATCTTCGAAAATCCACTACAAGAATAATCATTATTAGCGACACTAATTTTAGTGACGACATTAATGTCATGATTATAAAATGGTTATTGTGAAGACATTTGAACATATAGCGGCATTATTACCGACGGTATTTTTTGTGACGACATTTGAACATATAGCGACAAAAATTTTCGCCACTAAAAATGATTATTCTTGTAGTGACCCCTCGATGAACCGTCTGTAATAGCCAGCTAATCCGAGGAAACTCCGAACCTCGGTGGCATTCTTTGGTGTCGACCAGTTCCGGACTACCTCAATCTTCTCTGGGTCTACCTCAATCCCTCTGAATGTGACAATGTGGCCAAGGAAAGCCACTCTGTCAAGCTTTGCACTTTGAGAACTTGGCATACAACTTCTCCTGTCGAAGAGTCTCCAATACTGTCCTCAAGTGCTTCTCATGCTGCTCTGGACTGCTGGAATAGACCAAAATGTCATCAACAAAGACGATGACAAACTGGTCTAGGAACAGATGGAAGACACGGTTCATGAGATCTATGAATACCGCAGGCGCATTGCTCAAGCCAAATGGCATCACCGCGAATTCATAGTGACAGGAATCTAGTTCTGAACGCTGTTTTGGCCACGTCGGCCTCTCAAATCTTCAGCTGATGGTAACCAGAACGCAGATCTATCTTCGAGAACACACTGGCTCCCCTCAGCTGGTCAAACAAATCCTCTATCCTGGGGAGCGGATACTTGTTCTTCACCGTCAACCGGTTCAACTCCCGGTAGTCGATGCACATACGCATAGATCAATCCTTCTTCTTGACAAAGAGGACGGGTGCTCCCCATGGTGATACGCTCGGTCGAATGAAACCGAGACTCAACAGCTCCTGAATCTGAGCCTTCAACTGCTGAAGCTCCTTCGGCGCCATACGATACGGCGCTTTCAACACGGGTCCTGCTCTAGGGACTAAGTCGATGGTAAACTCCACCTGTCGGTCAGGTGGTCCTCCAGGAAGCTGATCCAGAAATATGTATATGAAATCACGACAATGGGCACATCTCTGGGTGATCGCCCCTCCGAAGTCTCCCTAACGATGCTGACGAGGAAACCCTGACAATCTTCCCTCTGTAGAATCTTCGTCGCCTTCTCCATGGAGATAACCCGTGGCAAGGTTCGGGCCCTCGTCCCAAAGAATGTGATGTGGTCTCCCTCGGATATGTGTAAAGTCACCTCCCTGTCGTGGCATCGGATGTCGGCACGATAATTCGTCAACCAGTCCATACCAAGAATCAAGTCAAAATCATTCATGTCGATCACATAAGTATCTACGACTAAAGTTCTGCCTCCGATATTGATGCTAAGGCTCTGAGCCAGGGAACTCGTAACTATCTTCCTTCCCGATGTAAGGCTGACCTCGAGAGGGTCGATAGTACTCACTCCCTAGGCTTTCAAGGCGAATAAACACTTGCCCGAGACGAATGAATGCGTTGCCCCGGTGTCAAACAAAGCGAAGACTAGCGTATGGAATAAAGATAGCATGCCTGACATAGTACCTGGCTGCTCGGCGGCCTGGTCCTGGTCAAGCGCATAAATGTGAGCGGGTGCTCCATGCTGCTGCTGCTGCTGCTATCCTGGGGGTCTCTGAACTAGCTGCCTCTGGGTTGGCTGCCTTTGGTCCTGTTGAGGACGTGGGCGGTCAGGACAATCAGCAATCTTGTGGCCTGGCCGATGGCAAATTTTGCGGATTCACTCGCCCACGGCTAGCGGGCCATCCTCCCCAGTGAAACGAGGCGGGTCATATGTGCGGAATCGACCGACTACGATGGCCTGTTCTGACTCAGCGGGTGCACGAGGTGCGGCAGGTGGCGGCATTCTGAAATTCCAAAAATGCTTGAAAAGATCAGTATAGCCAATTAATAAATAGCCATACTTTAGCTTAACTTCGATTAAAATATGTAAGTATTATCCGAAAACACCTAGCTTGGCTAGAGTTCCGGTATGCTTAAACTTGCTATATTCTGGCTCAATTTGAAGTTCTGACTTAGTTTAAAGTCCTTGGACTTAGCTATTCTAGAGTTCTGTCTAGAGTCCTCTTCTCTAGAGTTATCTGTCTTAAAGGAGGATAGTTATCTAGGCCCCATACTTGAACTGAAATAAGCACTTGCGAAAACTTAAACTTAGCAAAGGTGACTTGCCTCGGAGTCGGCGCAGAGTGAGCGTGGCGTGGTCATGCTTTTCTAAACTTTTAAAGGTATCCAGAACAATAAGTGCTCTGATACCAAGCTGTAACACCCCGCCTTGACTAGCTTTGACTTTTGAAAAATCAGAGTAAATTTTTCGCTTTTATTTTCGAAATGTCGTGCGAGTCTATTTTCGAAAATACTTACTTAATTGCGGGATGCTACTAAAACTTACTTGACATACTATATCAGACATGAATAAAACATATAACCCATCGAGCCACGACGGCGTTAGTGAGAAATACATACAGTCCGAAAGGTCTCGCACATATAGTCTAGCAGAAGCGTAACGGAATATCATACATATTACATACACATACATAAATAACGGTTCATGAATATAGGACATAAAATGGAGGGTAAAAATGTCCTCGACTCAAGACCACGCTAGCTACGTACGCTCACCCGGCATGCTGGACTCCATCACCTGAAAAACATAATGGTGGCGTGAGCAAATCACTATGCTCCGCAAAGACCAGTACTGAATAAAACAGCATCAATAATAACATATCATGACTAGAATATATAAGAGCATAAACTTAAAACTTATTCATGTGTTTGTGGTCTCAAAGACCTATATCGGCTCTTGCTTCGGCTGCTCGTGTGCATACTACCCGATGAACTTGAAAACCCTTACCTCGGCCCTCATCGGGTACCTGGTGGAATAAGAAGGCCCTTAGGTCAGCCTCACACCTGGGAGATCATAATACCTCGAACATACCGTAGACATGGTAAAGAAGTTATTGACGATGTAGAATCCAGTACATGACCCCATCTGGTATACTGTGAAAAATAACTGACTGTCGCAAGTGCTGAACGTAGTAGCTGTTGGAGGCTCGACTCTCCTCAAGCTACATAAACATATAAGCAAAAATATGCTAAGTCTTATGTTCATAACATATATATATATATATTATATGCTCGATTTTTAATGCTCAAAACGGATAAATTTGACTGTGCTAAGGTTTTGCTAAAAATATACTAAGTCTGGATCTTTAACTGAAATACTTAAACTGACTGGTTTGGCTCGGAAAAATACTTAAAGTCCGTGAAGAAACTCGGATCGGAATTCACGAACCAAAATCTAGGCTAGAACCGCCGGTCGAACTAGCCGGTCCGCGGACTGCACGGACCGTCGGCTCGGCTGAACCGGGCGGTCGGGCGCTGGATCGGTTTGACCAGGCTCGGTTGAGGCGTGCTGGCGCGCCCTGGGCACGGTACAAGCGCGGACAGAGGCTACCAGGGCGCTGTTGGGCGTCCTTGGGGATGTTGGGCGCGCGCACAGGCACAACAGAGGCTACCAGGGCGCTGCAGAGCGTCCCTGGGGCTGCTGGGCGAGTGGACAGGCACAGGGCTAGCACTGCACGCCCGGTGGCCACGGCTAGTGACCATGACCGGCCCCTTTTCGACTTTTTGGAGACTTACTAGGGACATGCAACTTATATCACTTCAATATGATACCATAGGCACAAAAATGAAATAAAATGCTATGAGCCCTCGGGTAAAAATGCTAAGGGCTCGGTAGAGCCGATAAGACACGTACGAGCACGGTGATGAAGATGTGGTCATTGACCCTTACGAGCCCGAGGACGAGAACCATGATGGCCTCGAGAGATGGCGAGAGGTTAGGCGAGAAAGGGATCAGGGACGAGCTAGAAGGGTGTGTGCACGCACTAAGGCACGCATATCGGAGGGACCCGACAACTGAGCCGCGGGACGAGCAAGCCTAGTCCGGGTGAAGAAGAGGTGCGCGACGGGAAGTGCGCGTGAACATGAGGCTTGGGCCGACGACGAGAGTGAGAAGGTAGTGCCCGGGAAAGTGGGCGATTGGTGCAAGGCGTGCGCGAGAGAGCGTCGTGCACGGCGTATGCGGACTAAGGCAGAAGGTGCACGAGGGGTGGATGTAGGGTGGACAGCGTGCACTTGGGGCGGCTGCGATGAGACGGGCGCACAAGTGGAGTGGGGTGTTGCGATGGGCTCGACGAGCGGGTGCGAGTAGGGTGCGATGACGGGAGTCACGCGCGGGGCGCTGGTCGAATGGGACAACGAGGGCGATGAGGTGATCGAGTGCGACACACGCGCGCATCTGGGATGCACCCGGAACGATGGGCAAGCATGAGGGCGAGACGAGGCGAGTGGAAATGCGAGTCACGCGCACGAGGGACGAACACGCGCGAGCAGCACAGCTAGGGCGCGCAGCGCGCAAGGAAGGCGACGCATGGGATGCGCGCGCGCGCGTTACCGTGCGCAAGGAGGACTAGGGCTAGCCTGGCGGCGCGTGACCACGGGCGGCTAGGGTTTTCACACGATGACTTGACGGGCAAGCAAATGAGACTTGGAACGAGATTCTCATAGATTATTTAGGATTTCTAGTATGGTTAGGACTTGAATAAAAAGGCATGTGCCTATTAGTATTTTATTAGTTAGGAAAGTCTTTATTCTCAAGATGTTTAGTTGCCTTAGGATTAATTTACTTGCATAATTTCGGAGTCCTTGTTAGACTAGGATTAGATCTATTTGTTATCTATAAACACCCACCCATGTACCATGTTGACGGGCGTTTCTGGTCAACGGTTAAAAAAGTGAGATAGTGAAAAATTAACGGGAACAGACAAAGGAATACGGTTTATATATGATTTTATTAACAGATCACAAGGTCGGCCTCTCGTACGAGGTCGGCACTTGCGATATATTTACAAATTCTTACACAAATTCCTCACAAGTTTAGAGAGAGAAAATGTAGAGAGTAGAGACAGTTGGGATTCAACAACCAAAAATAAATGCTAAAGGCTTCTATTTATAGGGTCCATAAATGTGATACTGTTGGAGTACTGTTCATGGGTCTTGTCGTACAGTAACTCGGCAAGACGGGCTGGCGTTTCTCTGAGTGATTTGAAGTGACTTTGGGATCTTCTAACCATTACCTGCAACGCATTTAATGCTGGTATGGGCTGCATTTAATGCGGACATGCTCATTGGCCGAGCTAGACGTCCTAGTCCTGCAGACTAGACTGGGATGTCCCATCGGCAATCATTGATTGACAAGTGGCCTTATTTAATTGTTTTCTGGACACTCAACCCTTACGAGGCCGGGCCAGTATGGTCCCGAGCTGAGCCATTACAATCTACTTGCCCTCCGGTCTTCCAGACCCCATATCAGGGCTGGTCGGCATCATAACGGGAATGCTGATGTACCGGCCTCGGGATTTGGCAATGTCCGTAAAACTATTGACTTTGACTCGTACTCAGTTCGTCTTCCAACCTCCGTGGTCCCTTCTCCACTCGGCACTGGGCCGGACCGGCCTCGCTAGAGGGGAGTTGAGGTGCCGACCTCGGGACCGACTATGGCCGCCGATCCCGTTGACTTTGATATGGCACTCAGCCCGACACCTACGAACAAATTTGGTGACCGGCCTCATCAGTCCGGTCGATCACCACCCGATTTCCGGTCTCTCAGATCGTTACCTTTATGGGGGCCCGATTTGGATATCAACATACAGGTCCCCGAGCTTGGGTGAGGCCTACCGTGCTCCTCCCGAGGTCGTCATTAAATGCTTGAATCCGAGTCGGGTCCGTATGGATCATGCCGGGCTCGCTCTTCAGGTTGGTATTTCCGCCATACTTGCGCGTGTTAGCGTCAGCAGCTGAAGGGACATGCCTTAAATGTATTCACACGCGGATGGCAAGTGGCGGCCCTCTGACCAGGTATTTGAATGGGCGCGTCGGTTGGCTTCCCCAGGACGCTTCACCTTTAATTTTGAATTTTGAATTTTGAACTTATCTGCTTGTACATGTGTTCACATCTAATTGGTCAGGCGACCTTATATATATCTCTTCTCAGCAACTTTTTCTACTTTCGCAATTTCGAACCTTCGAGCGCCCGAAAGCTTAGTGTAATCTTCGAGCCCGTCCCCAGAACTTTCCGACGATCGTCCTCGGTTACTTTTCGATAATCCTCACTCAATCTATTTTTTGCTTTCTTTTCTCATTTTTTAGTCGCGATGTCTTCTCTCTCGAGATCTGCCATTGACGTCAACTTTCCGGGCGAGGGCGGAGTTCCTCCGGCGACACGGCAGTTAAGGTAGAGAATTTGGCTTCTCAGTCACCTTCTTCAGTCGCGGACACCGTTTTTGCAGCGATTCCTATCTCCGTGGTTCGGCCAGATCAACCGGTGGCCGTGACCTCCTCCAGCGGTGACGGTGCCGATGAGTCTCGTTCTCCTCCGGCCTCGCTGCGCGGGGACGAGGGCGCTGACATGGATAGAGCGGCCGCCGCCGACGTGGACTCCGTCGACATTGATTTTTTGAACTCCGAGTCTGACGTTGACCAAGATCTGGTAGACGAGACACTCTGGGGTGATACCGGAGGCCGGGAACATGTTCCCATGGGATTGGGTAACGCGGCTACCGATGCCGCCCTCGAAGCCGCGACGATTGCTCCTCCAGGGTTTTGGCGTCGACCTGAGCGAGTCTGGGCGACTCCAAGCGATGTGGTGGCTTGGGCTACAGAGTCGGTCTTGGACGATGCCGACCTGGCTAAGTTGAGGGGAAGTATAATGTTGGCCCCGGAGTTCAGATCTTCGCGCCCTATCCCCGGAAGCGGATTCACTGCCCACCGCCGGGCTGTATCGGGATTTACCGTCATAGCATACAGTTGGGTCTCCGGTTTCCCCTGCCCGGCGCGCTGAACGATATCCTCAGCGAGCTCGAGATCGGCATCAGCCAATACGTGTCGACGGTGTTTGCCCGGCTCGTGGGTTTGATCGTCATGTTCCGTCGCGAGGGCTGGCCCGACCCTACGGGTGACGAAGTGAAAGCCCTGTTCTCTTTCAAGCGCTCCGGCAACACCGGCAACTACTACAGCTCGGTGTTGCCGGGTATTGATAAGACGTTGGTGGCCAAGCTGCCGGAGACCCTTCACGGCTATATGCCGAAGTGGTTCTGGGTCGGCGGCGAGTGGAAGACCCGAGACGCGGCCCAGCACCCACCTACGGATTTCATTTCTCATGCCAGTAAGCTCTTTTCTTTTTCCTTTGTTGCCGTCTACTGATTTCTCCTTTTTGTTCTAACAGGTCATAATTTACGTTTTCAGTCCGCAGTGCGAGTTCGGCACCCAGCTCCTGTCTTGCTACCCAGGTCGAAACCATGTTGAGACTCAATCCGGAAAGGCGGCACTACTCGATGCTTACCAAAGAGGAGAGTTTGCTCGACCACAATCTCAGCCCGGTGATCATTGAGAAGTCCTTTCAGCCAGGTATCATATTATCCCTTTTCTTACCGTCACTTATCATTGACAAGTCCTTTCTGACCGTCACTTATCCGCAGTTTATTACCCCATCCTCCGCTCAAAGGGGTTCGAGTCGGCGAAGGCTGCGAACAAGTACCGACGCAAATACCCTAACCCACTCAAGGCCAGGACCAAAGCCGCTATGTCTGGTCGCTTGAACTTGGCAAAGAAGAGGGCTGCGCTCAACAAGGAGCCGGCACCCGGGGCTGCCGATGTGACCGTTTCGGCGGTACCTGGGGCCAACCCTGCCGCCCGCCAAGGTCCGCGTGTGCCCGTGCTGGAGCCGCGCATGACGAGGCGCTGGGCCAGAGAAGAGCCGGTCCCAGCCGGCGATGATGCCCCGGGCGGCAGCACCGAGGATCAGGCCGCCGCCAAGAAGAGGAAGGGCGCCGAGGCGGAGAGTTCAGCTCCGGGCAAGGAGAAGGTGGCCCATGTTTACCGGGATAAGGCGGACTCCTTCGTCCCTATCGATGCCGAGCGGAGGGCTCGAGTGGCCAAGGCCCTCCCCAGCTTTCCGGACGATTGGTTCCTCGACCTCCGGGCCGCCGACGGGGTCTCCGTCCCCAATGAGTTCGGGGTGCCCGAAGAGGTGGTGCGGGCAGCTCGGCTCCCCCTTGTTGCTTGGACGCCGACCGCCCAGGCCGGCGTTGCTCAGCTCTCTACCCCCTCGCTGATTCAGCACGCGGCGGGGACCATTTCCCGGGATCTGGCCGAGCTTCTTCAGGCTGCCGACCTGTCACAAAAGACCCTGGCCGACCACCGGAAGCTGGAGGCCGACCACGAGCTCTGCCGTGGAAAGATCGCCTCTCTGAACAACAAGGCGAAGCGGACCTCGGAGTTGGAGAACCGCCTCATGTTGGCAGAGGCCGAGGCAACGAAGACTCTGAGGGAGTTGGAGGCTTCCCGGTCGGCGGCCAAGATGGCCTAGGAGCTAAGGAAGGATAAGGCGGCCTGGGCTGCCAGGGAGTTCAAGCTGTCGGAGCAGCACGCCAAGGCGATGAGCGAGGAAGTGGATCGGTACGTGGCCGAGCTTGACAAGCTCCAAGCTCATGTTGTCAGCCTCCAAAAGCAGCTTGAGGCACATACTACTGCGCACGAGGACGCGGCAGGGGACGGCCTCCCTCGTATTCCTCTTCGACTGCCGACGTACCCGGAGATCCAAGAGTTATTCATCAAAGATATAATGGCCGACATGGACTCAGAGGTCGGCTATAACCTTTTCTGGCTCTTCCAGCGGATCGATTCCGGCCTCCTCACCTTGGAGGATTTTCGCGAAATAATGCGGGAGAAGATCTCCAAGCATGGGTTGGAGGCCGAGTTCGAAGGGTTGGTGTGCGAGGTCGATGAGGAAGAGGCCGCGCTGGTTCGTCGCCAGAGAGGCTGGGCTGAGGACGAGATCGTCGGCTTCACCAACTTTGGTGCGACGCTCCCCAATGAGATGCGTCTGCAGCCAGGCGAAGTCCTGTCCGACTACACATCTTTCTTGCTGCCGACTAGGGACTTCGCCGACGAGGCCAACCCCTCTCGAATATTGCGGGGGGTGCACGATCATGAGGCCGGACCTTTAGGTGCGGCCGAGGGCAAGAGCGGGGCCGACAAAGATGAGGGGGTCCCTCATGGCGCCGACAAGGCCAGCGACGCTCCCAACCCGTCTCCTAGCAGCTAGTTTCCCTTTTATGGCATGCGAGCCATCTTTTGCGACCGTCTGTGGTCTTCTTGGCTGGTGCCGACCAGACGTTTTGTATCGCAAATATTTTTAAGTTGTATTGAAGGAATGTTATTTTTAATTTGCTTGAATAAATGGTGTTTTATGCTTTTGCGTATGTGTGTTTGCAATTTTCTAATTATTCAAAGTATGACTTGAGTGCCGGGTTGAGCGCTTAATATTTGGACGGCCGGGCCCCGTGGTTGGGCTCGGCACTTTTTATTTATTTGGCCGAGCCTCGAGATTGGGCTCGGCACCTTTTATTTACTTGGCGCATTACCTGTCTGATCCATTCGTAGGATCGGGTGATGGTTTGGCCATGCCGGGCTTCGCGTTTGAGCCCATCGTTCAATTCTTACTTTGCAACTATGGCCTAACCGGGCTACTTTGCCGAGCACGGCTCGTGCCGGCCGAGCCATCGTACTGACCCGACCTGCACATATTTATGTGGCAGCTTACCGGACCGGTCTCGCGTTTGGACTCGGGGGTATTACTGGCCTGACTGCTTCCTAGTTGACCCAGCTAGTGCCTGTTCGTTCCACTTTTTTCATGTTTTTCTTCTTTATTTCATGCTTGTTTTTCCCCTACTTAGGTATTTTTCTTTGGTTTTTAGTCTGTTTCGAGTCGTTTCGTGCATTTCCTTTGTTTTAGTGGTTTTTGGTATTTTTGTTCGTTTTCCCGGTTTTCCGTATTTCTTGTCGGTGGTGATGTGCAGGTTTGGTGGCTCGGTGCATGGCCATGCAAGGTTTACCGTCTAGATGGATGAGTTGGGGTCGTATCGGAGAAGACGAGATTAAATTCCGAGTCCGGATGCGAGAACACGAACCCGAAAACACAACGTGCAGAAATCCTTCACCGTGGCCGCGGAGAAGAGGAAGTCGCGGCCGCGAGATGCCCGAAAATTCATGTTTCTGACCCGTCGAACTCGCAGCCTCGGAGGAAGTCGCGGCCGCAAGATTTTCTTTGCCGCGGCCGCGGGAGGCTAGGTCGCGGCCGCGGGGGTCGCGACGGGCAGTTTTTTTATTTTGCGATCTTGTTCAGTTTTTCATTATCTTTTTACCTAGGTTTTGACTCTCTCTCGTTTTTATTCACTCCAGAACATATATTTCTCTTCGTTTTCTTAAGATTTGATCTTGGATTGTGAAAACACCAAGATTCGACTTTTGGATTTGGATTGCTCGTTGTTTCTTCAACATTGGATTCATATTTATCGTAAGCTTTTCTCTTATTTCATTGATGAGTGATATGTCTTTGCTTCATATGATTGTTGATGTTGGATTTGTGATGAGTAGCTAAATTCGTTAACTAGGGCTAGGGGATAATTGTTCCGGTTCAATTTCGTTTGCATGAATGTTGATTGCTCAAGCTATTCGAGTTGTGCTAAATCTAGGGTTGAATTGATTGATCACCTTTTTAATCCACTAAATCGATCCTTAGAACCGAAAGGGGAGGGATCCATTGATCTAGGCTCGTTTAGAATAGACTTGTTCGGAGACGTATTGTCTATGTGCTGATTGATTTGATAATTGTTCATTTATGTTTGTTCTCTTGTTATGTGAGTTATTGAGGATGAATCTCTAAATGAGTGAGTTTTTTGTGTCCTTTGGCCGAGTGATTGATTGTCATTTATTGTATTGAGAACCGGAAACGATTGTCCCCGACACCCTAGTCCTTCTTATCACTCTTTGAATTGTGTTTTTGGAGTGTAAAACTGGACTTTCTTGTTTGAGTGCCATTAGTCGTTAATCGCGTAGTTGATAAAACAAACCTCCAAACTTGATTTAGAATGTTTAGGATCTTCACTTCTTTTATTTTCCATTTTTGTGTTTGAATAATCGTACAAAATAATCCAGCTGACCTTCCTCGAGAGACACGACCCGGTGTCGAATCTTTTGATTTAACTCCGGTAAAATAAACTACAACAGTGCCGACCAGGTCATCGTGCTGATCCTGGCTGACACTTCGTTCCTTACATTAATTACGCCGCTTCGACTCGATCTATACTTACTAAAGGCAATCGTGAATAAATAAAAATCATACATCTTTATAAGATTCGTTCATCTTTTACAAAGTAGAATTACAAAATGAAAATACATGATTTCCCTAGACCTACTAGTAGAACTTTTTCAAAAATGCCGAATTCCATGGGTATTGGTGGGGGGTGCCGTCCAGGTATTCGAGACGGTAGGGCCTCGCTGATCCTGTAGGGTCCTTCCCACTTCGGCTTGAGTGGTCCGGGATCGGGCCCCGTGACCCTTTTTAATACCAAGTCGCTGACCTAGTAAGAGCGTGACTTAACTTGGGAATTGATGTACCTCTCACTTCGCCTCTTGTATGCCGCGTTCCTGAGCTCGGCTTGCGACCGGTGCTCATCTATTAGGTCGAGGTTCGCTCTCAGTGACTCAGAGTTGGATTCTTCTTTGAAGTGGGTTACCGGGAAAGTTGGGGCGCCGAGCTCGACAGGTATCATCGCTTCGGTCCCATACGCCAGGGAGAACGGCGTCTCTCCAGTGGATGACCTGTCTGTGGTGAGAGCACGGTTGGGAGTTCCTCTGGCCAGGCCCCTTTCGCGGCTTCAAGTCGGACCTTGAGCCCTTGCTTGATTATTTTATTCACCGCTTCGACTTGGCCGTTGGATTGGGGGTGATAGGGTGTCGAGAAGAAGTATTTGAGGCCGTGTTCTTCGCAAAACGCTTCTAATTTCTTCCCTTCGAATTGTTTCCCATTGTCGGTTGTTTGTCCTGTTTTTGTTATCTTTTTCTTGATTGGTTTATAGGTTTTTAGCCCCCGATTTAGGTCTTTTGATAGGATTTTCGGTCCTCGAGTTGTTGGTTTTGTGTAGTTGTCGTTATTCCTTTATTTTCATATTTTCGGTTGTTTTCTCTGTTTTCGGGTGTTATTCTTGTTTTTGGAGGTGTGCAGGTTCGGGTTTTTGAGAAGTGTTCAAGTTTACCCAGTCGAGCTATTTCGGTTTTACAAAGCACCTGTGAGTCTTCCTAATGCCACGCCAGAAGATCCCTTCCAGACCGCCGTGCCGGGCCCTCGCGCCGTGACACCCTTAACGGGCCTTCAGACGGACAAGTTTTCCTTGCCACGCCGCTACGTCCCTCGCGCCGCTACACTTCCCTGCTCCACGATGGCCGCCACGCCGCGACGATCTCCACGGGCATACAGAGGCTCCAGGTCCCTCCAACTGTCGCGCCGCATCCCAGTCTAGCGCCGCTACGAGATCGATCGTCGCGCCGTGTCAAGACCGCCGCGCCGCTACGAACCTTCCTGCCATGCCGCGCCGTGACGAAGTCGCGCCTCGCGCCGCGGCGCCTGATATTTTACGTCTTTTGAAATATTAATCTGATCGCTACAAAATAGGATCGGGCAGGGTTTTCAGAATTCATTCTGCACTTTTCATTTTTCTCTCGTTTTTATCAGACGAAAACTTGTTCATTTTTTTTTTTTGCTTATCTTTGAGATTTTTAGGTGTGACACTGAGGATTTTGATCGTGGATTCAGATTGTGCTTGAGATTAACACTTTTAATTTATCTATCGTAAGTTTTCTTCTCATTTGACTATGAGATTGGATTATTTACTGTATACAATATTTTGTGTTCATCTTGGCATGAGTGGCTAAATCCTTGAGCTAGGGATAGGGGATGATTACTCGTGTTTGTGTGTTTGCCTTGCTTATGATTTTTGTTCGATCTATTCGAGTTGAATTAAACCTAGGGTTAGATGCTTGATCACCATCCTGACCTATTTAATTGGCTTGTAGAACCGAAAGGGGAGAAGTCGATCGATCTAGGCTCGATTAGAGTAGGCTTGTTCGTGATTGTATTGCCTATGTGTTGTTTGATTGGTTTGATTTACCGTCTATGTTTTCCCTCTTGTTACGAGCAGTTATTGAGGATAATCTCTAGACGTGTAGGTTGATCGAATTATTTAACTGAACAGTCTTAGTTTGGTATTTGCATTGGATTCAAAGAGCAATCATCCCTGATTCCCTAGCATTCTCATACTGATAATTGTTCATTTGCGTATCTGAGAATTAGTAGTTGATAATTAAAAAATCAAAATCATCGTATTAGAGTGTTTAGGAAATTAATTTCTTCTTCTTGTGATTGAATATACCTACGAAATAATCCGGCTAACCTTCCTTGAGACACGACCCGGGGATTGAATTTTTCGATTCTACTCCGGAAAAATAAACTACAACAAATTGGCGCCGTTGCCGGAGAAGGTTTAGGACTTATTTTGTGCGCCTATTCATCTTGTTTTTAGTGTTTCTCTTATTTCTTGTGATTTGTCTTGTTTCCGTGTTTCTCTTGATTTCTTTTTATTTGTTAGGTGTTAGTTCTTGTTTTATTTTGTTTTTATTTTATTTTTATTATTGGTGCTCGTAACCCTTGTTGGTCTTAGTGTATGCGTACCAGGAGTGGACGCAAATTGCTATCTCCGATCAACAAATCAGTGAACGAGAGCCTGAGGGAGCTGCTGGAAGAGCTTACTCTCGAATCTAACGAAGGAGACGAGCACTCCCCGAAATCGTCAGAGGGCAGTAACGTCAACATGGAAGAACAACAGCAACAACCGCCTCGTAACACCCTCCGAACCTTAGCCCAGCCGGTTATCGGGCCAGTCACTTCGTGTATCTGTTTACCAGAACCCGCACGAAATTATGAGCTAAAAATGATTCACTACAACCAGCTGCCGGCATTCCATGGGCTCCCGAGCCAGGACCCGCTTAACTTCATCCGGGAATTCTACAATGTCCTCAACACCTTCCCACTGAACGGGCTGAATAAGGATCAGTTGAAGTTGAGGTGCTTCCCCGAGACATTGAAAGACCGGGCCAAGGCCTGGTTCATGACACTTGCACCGGCATCTCTGACCACCTGGACCGAGGTTTACACGAAGTTCATTGGGAGGTACTACTCCCATCAGAAGACTCAGGAGCTCCGGTCACAGATCGTCTCGTTTGCCCAACTACCGAGTGAGGCTCTTCACGAGGCCTGGGAGCGATTCAAGGATCTCCAGCGACAGTGTCCCCACCACAATCTTTCACCGGGACTACTGATGAATTGCTTCTACGACTCCCTCAACCAGAATTTGCAATATATGGTTGACAACGCTGCGGGGGGAGACATCGGTGCAAAGACGGCCGAAGAGATGTATGAGATCTTTGAGACGATGAGTGCTAACTCGTCTCAAAAGAGCAATCGAGGAAAAAGGGTCGTGGTTAACGAGGTATCTTCTGCTCAAGATATGATGGCCCATCAAATAGCCGAACTCACAGAGAAAATGCGGCTAATGAATGCACGAGGAGGCCAGTCAGTACACACCTTGGCAGTAGACACATGCGGGGCATGTTGAGTTCAGGGGCATAGATTCGAGGTGTGCCCATCGGCGTTTGACCAGGAGGTAGGAGAACAGTATACAGATGTAAATGCTCTCCAAGGTTACCAAAACCGACAGCCCAATGACCCCTATTCCAACACGTACAATCCCGGGTGGAAAAATCACCCACATTTCTCGTGGTCCAACAACAACAACACCCTCCAGCCACCTCGTCCAAACTTCAACCAACAGCAACCCCGTCCAAACCTCATGCAACAGCAAACTCGTCCCAACTTCATCCACCGTCCGAGCTACCAACAACAACAGCAACCACAACAGCAAGCCCAAGGGTCCGGTTCAATCTCGTCAAATCAAGATGACAAAATGGACAAGATCCTTCAGTTTATCACCAACCAGGACTCATCTATCAAGCGTCTCGAGACTCAAGTGGGTCAGCTTGCCACGAGAGTCGGGAACATGGAGGCTGAGTCAGACAAGGGGAAACTTCCGAGCCAGCCCGAGCAAGCAAAGGCGATAACAGTGTTGAGGAGCGGGAAGGAAGTGGACAACAAAGTGAAAATGCCCGAGCCTGATGACTCCAAACCAACCGATCAGCCTAAAGAAACCGAGGAGAGTAGGGAGAGCACAGGAACCGACTCGGGAAAACCAACGGAGAGTCCTTTGTTACACAAGTCTCCAAATCCATACAAGCCACGCATCCCTTTTCCGAGTAGACTCCGAGACGAGAAGCAAGAACAACAATTCCGAGATCTCTACAACATGCTCTCAAAGGTCAACGTCAACTTACCTCTCCTAGACGTGATCAAGAACATGCCTTCTTACGTGAAGTTCTTCAAGGATTTGGTCACGAAGAAGAGGAAGTTCGGAGATGGGGAGAAAGTGGTGGTTTATGAGGCAGCGAGTGCTATGCAGCATAATCTTTCAAAGAAAGAACGGGACCCCGGGGGTTTCGTGATAAGAATTGCTCTCGGGAATGGAAAAGAGGCTTCGGGGATGCTTGACCTCGGAGCGGGAATCAACCTTATGCTGTTCTCGATCTTTCAGCGATTGGGTCTCGGAGACTTGAGACCAACCCGCATGTGCCTCCAGCTGGCTGACCGTTCTATCAGATACCCCAAGGGGGTAGTTGAGGATGTCCTGGTTCGTGTGGGGAAACTTATCGTCCCGGTGGACTTCGTTGTTCTAGATGTGGGGGACGTACAGGAGAACACGAAGGATCACACAATCCTTCTGGGCAGACCATTCATGGCCACCACCAACACCCTCATCGATGTGAAGAACGGGACATTGAATATGACGGTCTTGGGCGAGTCTGTTTCTATTTCAGTCCGAGAAGCCGCATCTGCATCCTCAGTGAACTTTGTGGAGGAGTGCGCCTTCGTTGATATAACCGACCCATTTGTGGAAGAGACGACTATACGTGACTATGAAGAGAGGACAATTCCCGACCTAGAAGATGAAGGAGGGCCAACTATTGAGCTTTGTGCAGCCGACGAGTCCCACACACGGACTCCACCCACTCTAGAGCTCAAGGAACTACCCCGTCACCTCAAATATGTCTTCCTTGATGACGAGAACCAAAAGCCAGTTACCATTTTTTCTGAGCTTAATGGTGACGAGGAGAAGGAGTTGATTGATGTACTCAAGAAGAATCAAAAGGCAATTGGATGGAGCCTCGGAGACATTAAGGGAATCAGCCCCTCCACATGCATGCACCGGATCATCCTAGAAGAGGGTGCCAAGCCATTTCGGGACAGCCAGCGGAGACTCAACCCGAACATGATGGAGGTGGTGAAGAAGGAGGTGTTGAAACTCTATTCCAAGGGGCTCATATATCCAGTGGCAGACAGCGAGTGGGTCAGCCTGATCCATGTGGTGCCGAAGAAATGGGGTATCACGGTGATAGAGAATGAGAAGAAGGAGATGGTCCCCACCCGAATCACTACCGGGTGGAGAATGTGTATAGATTACCGCCGCCTCAATGCTGTGACCAAGAAAGACCATTTCCCGTTGCCGTTCATTGATCAGATTCTCGACCGTCTCTCGGGCCATCAGTTTTATTGCTTCCTGGATGGACTCTCTGGCTACTACCAAGTAGCTATAGCACCCGAGGACCAACCGAAGACTACCTTCACTTGCCAATTCGGCACATTTGCCTTCAGACGGATGCCATTCGGCCTATGCAATGCACCCGGGACCTTCCAAAGGTGCATGTTCTCCATCTTCTCAGATATGCTCGAGGACTGCCTCCAGGTATTTATGGATGACTTCTCTATTTTCGGTACTTCATTTTCTGATTGTCTCCATAATTTATCTCGTGTGCTTGAGAGGTGTATTGAGTCTAACTTGACATTGAGTTGGGAGAAAAGTCATTTTATGGTGACTAGTGGAGTCGTGTTAGGTCATGTGGTATCGAATCGTGGTATTGAGGTTGATAAGGTAAAAATTGACGTGATTGAAAAACTCCCTCCACCTGTGAATGTGAAAGGGGTTAGAAGTTTTTTGGGTCATGCTGGCTTCTATAGGCGATTTATTAAAGATTTTTCGAAAATAAGCCAGTCTTTGGGTCACTTGCTTGCCAATGATGTACCTTTTGTGTTTGATGATGCATGTGTAGATGCTTTTGATAAATTGAAAAATAAGCTAGTGGCTGCACCCATCGTGATTGCCCCTGATTGGTCGTTGCCTTTTGAGATTATGTGTGATGCTTCAAACCTTGCTGTTTGAGATGTCTTAGGTCAACGAGTTGATAAGTTACTCCGTGTAATTTATTACGCTAGTTTGACCTTAAACGGTGCCCAATTGAACTACACTACCACTGAAAAAGAGCTTTTGGCAGTAATTTTTTCTCTTGAAAAGTTTAGATCTTACATTTTAGGATCTAAAGTGATTGTCTATTCTGACCATGCTGCATTGAGGTATCTTTTGAGTAAGACTCAATCGAAACCTAGACTCATTCGGTGGATTTTATTGTTGCAAGAGTTTGATGTAGAAATTCGCGATAGGAAGGGTTGTGAGAATGTTGTTGCTGATCACTTGTCTCGCATTGTTCCTTCTGACTCTTCACTTACACTGCATGAACACGTTGGTATAAATGATTATTTTCCTTATGAGCACGCTAGTGAAGTGACTACTATTCCTTGGTATGCAGACATTGTGAACTACTTGTCGTGTGGAATATTGTTGTCTAACCTCTCTTCCCAAGAGAGGAAACACTTTGTTTCTGTGTGTAGGAATTACTTTTGGGATGAGCCGTTTCTATTCAAGATGGGGAAGGACGAGGTGCTTAGGAGATGTGTACCGGAAGAGGAGCAATTTGATGTCCTCACGTTCTGCCACAAGTTCCATTGTGGAGGCCACTTTGGCGGCCAGAAAACCGCCTTCAAGGTTCTACAGTCAGGTTTGTTTTGGCCTACCCTTTTTAAAGATGCTCATACTTTCTGCCGTTCGTGTGATAGATGCCAAAGAACTGGGAATATAGGTCGCAGAAATGAGATGCCCTTGACTAATAACCTTCAAGTAGAAATTTTCGACGTCTGGGGCATTGATTTTATGGGACCATTTCCTAAGTCTAGCGGCTATGAGTATATTTTAATTGCTGTAGATTACGTGTCTAAGTGGGTTGAGGCTATCCCCACAAAGACATGTGATGCTAATGTTGTGATCAAGTTTGTGCAAGGTCACATATTGAGCAGGTTTGGGTTCCCAAGAGCAATTGTGAGTTATGAAGGGAAGCACTTCTGCAATAAGCTCTTTGAAAAACTGATGAAGAAATATTGCATTTCTCACAAAGTAGCTACTCCCTACCATCCACAAACTTTGGGCCAGGCGGAGACGAGCAATAAGCAGATCAAGACCATCTTAGAGAAGACAGTCAGTTCATCAAGGAAAGATTGGTCGAGCAGGCTTGACGATGCATTATGGGCCCAACGGACATCGTACAAGGGAGTCTTGGGAATGAGCCCGTTTCGGGTTGTTTATGGGAAATCTTGCCATCTTCCGGTTGAAATTGAGCACAAGGCATTTTGGGCTATCAAGAAGGTGAACTTTGACTTGGATGCAGCCGGGAAGTAGAGGATGCTACAACTCTCGGAACTCGAAGAGTGGAGAAACGAAGCATATGAGAACTCAAAGATCTACAAGGACAAAGTCAAGAGACTCCATGATGCTTCTATTGTACGAAAAAGCCTTGTGCCCGGCATGAAAGTCCTCCTATATAATTCCCGTCTCCGTCTATTTCCGGGAAAGCTCAAGTCTCGGTGGAGCGAACCTTATATCATCGATGAAGTTCTTTCTCTTGGAGCTGTTCGACTTTGCAATCTGGCGAATAATGAATTGTTTGTGGTGAATGGTCAAAGAGTGAAATCGTATTTTGAAGGAGGATCCAGAATTAAGCATGTCGAGACTGTGGTCTCGGCGACCCGCTATATGTTTGATCACGAGTGTGCCGAGCTCCCGGCTTTAAACCGAGCATCTTTGTACCATTTGTATTTTATGTAAAGCAAATAAAGGCATAAGAATTGAAGAGCAGCAGCAGCAGGTCAGGCTTTCACGTCGCGAAATCCTTCACGCCGCTGTAGTTTTTGCTCGTCGCGCCGCGGAGCATCTCGTGGGACCGTCACAGGCCTTCAGAAGGTGGATTTTTTCTCGTCACGCCGCGAGAACAGTCACGCCGCGGCATCCCCTAAGCGTCGCGCCGCGGCACAGGTCGTGGAGCTCGTAACGGGCCTTCAGAAATTCAGCCTCTCCTCGTCGCGTCGCGGAACCCGTCACGCCACGGAAGCACCAGTCGTAACGCCGCGGCACAACCTTAACGCCGTGGGATTCTTTCCTTCACGCCGCGGCATGCGTCGCGCCGCGACCCGCTCACTTATATAAACGAGGATCTCCGGTCAAACCTTATATTTTCACCCATCTTCCGCACGCTGTCGCGATTTCTGAACCCTACCGTCACCTTCGACATCAAAGCTCGAACCTCCGACCACCACACCACAATCGCCACCGCACGACCTCCGACTTCACGACCTCCACTTCCGCACATCCTCCGCGACCTAATTTTCTCCAGCCAATCCGTTCTCTCCGGCCACCTTCCTCGCGAGTCCGAAAATTTAAATTCTGGTCATCCTCATGACTTCAAGGTACGAGTAATCACCTAATATTGTTGGAAAAAGTGATTGAGGTGGTTGATACCGGGCGTAGATTCTTTGAAGTCTTTCAACATCTTTAGTTCAAATTTCTGCCCACCAAGTGTTCGATCAATTGCCCCAACCGAGTAAGCAAGCTATTGGGTTCGAGTTCATTCCTTTTTATCCAACGTCTTTATTAGCCGAATATGAGAAGAACAAAGGCGGCACCGAAGGCTCCTCCTAAAGACACGGGCAAACGCAAAAAAGTAGCAACTCCACCCGAATCATCGAGCGACTCTGACCACTCGGATCACTCCAACTCACAACCAGTGGAGGAAACTAGAACATTGGCCGAAATTCATGGCGTCCCATTCACGGTTCTTAATGAAGATGAGGTGCTCGCGTACAAACGTCTTTCCAAGAAACCATTTCTGTGCTCTCGAGTGCTCGACTGGGAGGTGTTACAGAGCTTGGGCATAGTCGCCGATGTCAGAAAATACTTGAAGGCTCTTAATCTAGAAACGTATGCGGACGCAAATTTGACCTCTTTCAAAGGCCTTGCCATCGAGTTCTTCAGCACGTTGGAGACACATGAAAATATGAAATACCTCACGTGCCGTTTACGAGGAAAAGAACTCAAGATCACCGACAAAGTCCTTTGCGATATCCTCCACTTGAAGACCACGGGTGCGCGTCAAAAGCCCAAGAAATTTGACGTCCATAAGAAGTGGGCTGTTTTATCCCCGTGCAAATCTTTTAACAAACGCGGCTCGTCAGCAGGGTTGATTAAAGATGTGCCCATTGCAATCGTACACAAATTCCTCACGTGCAACATTTTCGGCATCGTGCAGGGCCTTACTTACATAGTAGACCGGGTATTGGTTTGAGGCCTCTTTCCGAATCAGAGCGGCACTTACCGCCACCTCGGATATTCCCAGGTATAGATAGAGCATTTCACCTGGGCGGGGCTTCTGCATTGTCGGAGCCCGGCTGAGGGTCTCCTTGATCGCTTCTAACGCCCTTTGGCAGTCCGCCGTCCATTCGAACTTGTGATTTTTCTTGATGGCGTCGAAGAAAGGTTTGCAACGGTCGGTGGATTTTGAGATGAACCTGCTCAGGGCGGCGAGCTTGCCGATTAGGCTTTGGACGCCCTTAATTGAGGTCGGCGGGCGAAGGTCCTGAACTGCCTTGATCTTCTTGGGGTTTGCGTCGATGCCGCTCTGGCTGACGATATATCCCAAAAACTTTCTCGAACCGACACTGAAAGTACACTTCTTCGGGTTTAATTTCATCGAGTAATCACGCAAAATAGAAAACATTTTATTAAGATCGTTTACATGGTTGGACGCGTACACGGACTTAACTAGCATATCGTCTACATACACTTCCATGCTTACACCTATCAAACTAGCAAACATCTTATTAACTAGGCGCTGGTAGGTGGCCCCGGCGTTCTTCAGTCCAAACGGCATCATGGTGTAGTAGTAGAGGCCACGTGCCGAGTAGAAGGAGGTGTGTTCCTCATCGTCCGGATGAATGGGAATTTGATTGTAGCCGGAGTATGCGTCCATGAAGCTCATCAGCTCGTGCCTCGAGGTAGCGTCGACCATGTAGCCGATGTGGGGCAGGGGGTAGCTGTCTTTGGGGCATGCCTTGTTCAGATCAGAGAAATCGATGCACAGGCGCCATGCCCCGCTGCTCTTCCTCACAAGTATCGGGTTGGCTACCCAAGTCGGGTACCGGACTTCGCGGATGTATTCGTTATCCTTGAGCTTGATCACCTCTTCTTCCAAGGCTTGCTGTCAGTCCGGGCTGAGTTTCCTTCGTTTTTGCACGACCGGCTTGATCGTGGGGTCGACCTGCAGCCGGTGGCAAGCGACCCGCGGATTGATGCCGACCATGTCTTCGTGGGTCCACGCAAAGATGTCTGCGTTTTCCCAGAGGAATTGTGTCAGTTCAGCTTTAAGCGGCCCCAGTAACTTGCTTCCGATCTGGAGTTGCTTCTGGCAAGTCTCCTCGTCGATGAAGACAATTTCCACTTTGTCCATTGGCTCAGCCCTCTTTGTCCCTCACTTCTCCTCATACTGGGTTCGGGGGTCGAGCTCGTCTTCCTCGGTGGCCGGCTCCTTGCCGGCACTTCTCCCTCTGTTCAGGTCGAGGCCGACCCCAGGGTCTCCTGCGGCCTGACCGGCGTCATCCTCAACCGAGGGGTGCGGGCCTGTCTGGTTTCCAGCATGTGGTCGTCCCCCCTGTTGGGGTTGTCCAGCCCAGCATCGGGGGTCGGGCTGCCCACCTTCATCTCGAGTCCCGTGTTGACGGGGTCGGCGCTTGACGAGGTCAATGGACGCGAACCTGTCTGTTTTCCCAGCATGTGGTTGCCCCTAGAACCATCGTGTGCCGGCTCAATGTCTGTCGCCTCGGCGTCGGCAAGAGGGTCGGCCGTATTTATCTCCATGCGTGGGATGGTCAGGATGTACTCTCGCGCCTCTCTCTGATGCCCATGGTGGGTCCCCTCTCCATCTAAGGTCGGGAACTTGAGGGAGTAGTGAAATATGGAGACGGCGGCCTTCAGCTTGTAGACGGCCGTCCTCCCCAGAATGGCGTTGTATTCACTAGGGCAGTCCACGATTTTGAAAGTTTCCAAAATGGTCTTCGTGGGCCCCCTTTTTCTCCGAAATGGACCGGTAATGTGACTTGACCGACGAGAGCCGTTGTCTGTCCATTGAAGCCTTGGATCTGTTCGCGACAAGGTTGTACCTCTTTCTTGTTGATCCCCATCTTTTTGAAGGTGTCATAATAGAGGATGCTCGCGTAGGCCCCAGTGTCGACCATGATGCAATGGATCTTTATTGCCATGATCGGCGCTGTGATCACCAGGGCGTCGGAGTGAGCGTGGTCGAACAAGAAGGCGTCCTCATTTGTAAAGGAGATTTTGTTTGGGGGGGTTGGCTCCGGCACCGGTCTGCTATCGGCATGCATTACCCTCTGCCCGACATAGTAGGCCTGCCGGGCATAGGCCTTGGTTTGCCTTCTGGAGAGGAGGGACTCGCCTCGGCTCGTGTTGACGCGCCGGGCTGGGTAGTTGGTCTGGTCAGCCTCGGTGTGTGGGGACCGGTCTCTCTTCTTGCCCCTAGAGGTGCTGGCCTCGTCTTGGTGGGCGGGGCAGAAGGTCATGATTTCATGAGGGCCGCCTTGCTGTGACTTCTTCCTTCGAGGGTTCATGTCGGCATCCTCATCACTGTCCGGGCCATCCTCAAAACGGCCTCCCTTCTTCCTCTTCTCGCCGGAGTGGGTGAACCTCTTGAGCTGGGGGTCCTCAATTAGTTTCAGTAGTGCCGAGATCAGATTCCGACACTGGTCGGTGTTGTGCCCGTGCGCCTTGTGGTAGGTGCAGTAGCGGGTCTTGTCCACCTTGTCTTTGTCGGTGAACATTGGCTTCGGGTCCGGCCGCAGTCCCTTTGCTTAATTTCCTCATAGACCGCAGCGGCTCCTACCGAGAAGACGCTCTGGTAGCTTTCCTTCAGCTCCTCAGCTCTTTGCCTCCGCTGAGCTCGGATCTCGGTGAATGACTTGCTGGGTTTTCTAGGTTTTTCCTCCTTTGCCTTTCCCTTTGCCGGTGCCGACGCGGGGTCGAACGTTAGGATCGACGAGGACTCCTCGGCCATTATGTAGTCCTGAGCTCGGGAAAGGAACTCCTGGTAAGTAGTTGGCTTGTTCTGGTACAGGGACCACTTAAACAGCGTCTTTGGCCTCAGGCTGCCCTGGGCGGTGATCAGCAGGGCGTCAGGGTGGCACCGCTCCATGTTTTGGACCCGGTTGTTGAACCGAGTGATGTAGTCCTTCAGGCTCTCGTCCTCTCCTTGGACGATATTCGCGATGGACTCTTTGGGGGCCAAACCCATTTGCGATCCGATAAAGTGCGATCGGAACGCCGACCTGAGCAGTCCCCACGAAGAGATGGAGTGGGGGTACAGGGAGTGGTACCACCTTTGCGCCTTTGGGCCCAGCGTCAAAGAGAACATGCGGCAGCGCAGGGCGTCCGTTGCACTGTGCAGGTCCATCCAAGAGGTGTACAGGCCGATGTGGGAGTCAGGGTCTGAACTCCCGTCGTAGAGGCCGAGCTGCTGCACCTTTATCTTTTTCAGGACGGCCTCTTGTAGGATGTCGGGGGAAAGGGGTGAAGCGTTGTCCGCGACTCGGGGAGTCGGTCGTGCGTAAGATTGTGGATAGGCAGGGAGCGACAAATCGCTCCGAGAGGGGTGCCGGCGATTCTGCGCTTAAGGGCCGCGACTTCGTCAGTGTCGCGCCCTATGGCTTTGCCTCGCTTGATGACCTCCCGGAGATCGCGGTTGGCTTGGCTCTTGTAATATCCCATTTAAAAATTAATAAAAGTAATTATTTTAGTTCTAAGTTTGAACTAATTACTTTTATTAATAATGCTCGTTCCTAGTTTCGAGCCCAGTTATTAAGTTATTCAGTTAAAAGTTCGACTTTAAGTTGAAAGTATTCTCGGTTAAATTTTATTTAGTAATCGAGCCAATTCATTAAATTAATTCTGATCCGTTTATTTTTAGAAATTGACTTTATTAGGAGGGATTAATTATTTCGAGTTGTTCGACAAGTTTTAAGGATTAATTAGACGTTAAAATATATTTAATCATTGGGTAGATAATTTAATTAGACATTATGGTCTATTTATATTAATTAAAGAGAAACTGAAATTTTTAGAAATTTTGGCTTTACGGTATAAGTTCATTTTAAGTCCAAATTCGATTAAGTAAATTTTATTTTTAGCATATTACAAGATTATTATTTAGATATATATATTTTAGTTACTAAAAAGTTTAAGTTCGGTCATTTTAAGAGAAAATGCCGAGAGACTATATAATGATGATTGTTATTTTTTTTATCAAAGTCTCTCTTTAGTATTTTTAAATGAATGGGGCCATTCTTTAATTAGCAAAAGAACAATTTCATCAGCCTTAAATCACGCCATTTTGTCTTGCATATGTAGAGAAATGAATGGCCATCATTATCAAGGTTTCCTATTATTACAAGTTAAGTTTTTATATCAAATTTTTATTTGATGGCATTAAAGATGTTGGTGGGTTACTTTTAAATATCGGTTCTTTCCTCAATTTTTCAGACTTTGCAACATGATGACATACCACCTAATGCCATTTTATGGCCATTGAATAATAATACTCATTAATGCCTTAAATTAATGATTTTTTTT
>BKCP01007971.1:36881-72490 GCA_008636005.1 Striga asiatica | reverse complement strand
CCGAGTTCTTCATAAGTATTTCGAAAGAGTTAAAGTATTTCGAAGTAAAAGTTGCGAAAAAGTTACTCTGATAAGCGGGGTGTTACAGGTGGTATCAGAGCTAAAAGTTTAAATGCTCTGCATACTAAAAGGTTTAAAGTTTCTAAAAGAGAAGTTTTCAGAGAAGTTCAAGTTTTACAAGAAGTTTCAAGAAAACCGACCACACCACGCTCACACCTCGTCAACTACCAGGTAAGTGCTGTTCAAAGTTTATACAAGTTTTTCAATATATTCAAATTTACTAAGTCTATGCTCGATAAGAAATCAGATGTACAAACTCTAATGATTTGTACATATATGTTCAAGTATTAAAGTGAAATCTAGTTTATCAAGTTAACTAGATCAAGAATATGAACTTGAACATTACAAGTTAAGCCATGAGAATAATATTCAAGTTATGATCATAAAAATTGAAGATGTAAGAATAAGATTCAAGTTATACAATGATCATAAAGATGAAGATGTAAAGATGAGATTTAAGTTATGATATATATGATCATAAAGATTTAAGAATAAGAATCAAGTTATGATATGATTATAAAGGACTAAAGATATAAGAATTAGATGTAAATTATGATATGATTATCAAGATTTACAATGAGATTCAAGTTAAGAAATGATTATAAATATTGATGATGAATTTAAGCCAAGAAGTAACGGTATTTCAGTCAACAAGTACGGGAAAAGATCATGGAGGTTTGAAATAAGAACCAAAAGGTCGGATCAGATCCTGTAGACTTGAAATCGAACCTTAAAAGATATAAGAAATACATTCCAGATACCGAGATAAGTATTTAAGTTCTCGGAAGAATTCTAAAGTTAAGCAAGAGTAATCTGGAAATGTAAAAGTTAAAGATATACATGTAAAAGTTAAAGATATACATGTAAAAGTTAAAAATGGACAAGTGAAAGTTAAAGATAGTCTTTTTAATAAAAGACTAATATGTTTCTTTGGAGGAAATATTAGTACCCAAAGAGAGATGAGTTTAAGGCCATAAATGAGAAATGGCGAGAAGAAGTAAAAAAAAAAAAAGATTAACCGGAACTCTAGCACAAGCTAGGTGTTTTCGGAAAATTTACAAATTCCTTAAAGTTTGGTATAGCTATTTATTAATGGTTATACTGTTCAAAGTTATAAAGTTAGTAGTTTTAGAATGCCGCGAGGCAAAGTTTCAAGACCACAACTGAGTAAAGTTTAAGATCTTGATTAAATCAAGAAGTTAATTCAGTCAGAATCAAGTAGTATTGATGTGTGAATCAAGTTTATTTGAGTAGAGAATATTTTACACAATCAATCTACTTGATAAAAATTCCAATATTCTGGAAAGCAAAAAGCAAGACAAAGATGCAAGCACACTGTTGAGAAATTCCTAAGAAGCTAGTACAGTAATATCTGAGAGAGAGTTACAAATAAGCATAAAGGAATTCTCAACTAAGTACAAAGTAAAGTACAAAGTTATAGTACATAAAGGAAGGGTGCGTCTCAAGAGCACAAGACTCCATAACTCTGCCACCCAGCATGACTGTAATTCATAATGATAGATCCAAAGGATCAAATGCTCGCTTGCGTTTGAATTCTGGAGTTTCCACAGAATCTTGAACGGTTGAGATGCTGTTCTGAAGCTTCTGGATGAGTTCAGATGATGTATTTGCAGACTTGAATATTTCTCTTTGAAAGGGAGATATAAAAGTTTGATACACTCCTTCATCTAGAAATCCAAGCAAGTGGTGGAAATAGTTATTGAAATTTAACAAACCAATAGGTTTGGTATGAAATTTCATTTCTGCCCAAGTAGCAAGGGTAAAGGCAGTCTTTAAAGTTCCATATCCACCAGGAAGAATGATGAAAGCATCACAATTAGATATCATGACATTAAGCTGTCATAAATGAAAAGAGTAATCATCAAAGTAGCAGAATCTTTAACGACCTTTGATGAAGTGAGATAAAAAGGAAGGATACTTCTCACCTGAATGTCAAAGCATTTAGCAGCCATTAAGAGGTTGTTAAAGAAGTAGATACTAGTTCCTCCATAGAATATGTTGATGTTATGTTTGCCTAACTCTTTTACGAGTTGGCTTACAACATATATGTTGTGAGGAACATTTACAAATTTGGAACCACCAAGGATGCATACAGTTCTAAGAGGTTGAAGAAGTTTAGAACCTTGAGAAGACTCGGCAGTAGCCATTTATTATGAAGAGATATTTGGCTAAAAGATAAAGTTTCCGTTTAAAGAAGAAAAGAGAGAGTTGCTTTTATAGAAGAAAAGTTCCGACAAGAAAGCAGTTGAGTCTTAAATGACTCTTATCTGTCATAAAGGATAAGATGTATGTACAAGTACAACAGTGATATCTAGAACAGTGTTGACAAACATGATCAGTGGAAATGATATTTTCCAGACTATAAAGTTTTTTCTTCATGTTTGAACAGAAGCCATAAAGACATCAGTTCTCGATGCACATATCCACTAGAATGTGTATCAAGAATCTGCTGAATGGTTTGATCCAGAGATTCCTTACTCAAGCCATTCTTGATGAAAGTGATTTTATCTTCTCGATTATTCGACAAGAAGCCTAAAGAAGTACAGCGAGTGTCGCAGTTCCAGCGGGCACATTTATGGCAGCCGCCTAATCTTTTTGCTCTACGTTTCTTGGCAAAAGTGCTTTTACCCATACCTGACAGATATTTGTATGCGTTGGGATACTCGCCAGATACACGGACCTTTGCTTCGATCAACCATCTTATATCATTTGGGATATTATTGAGCATGAGTAGTCTTAATCTTTCTACTCGAGCTCGATAAATTCTCTTTATGATATTAAGAGGAAGGAAAGAATAAAATTTTCGGATTTTTAGCAGTGCTAAATCCATTGGTGAATCGGACCATCGTTGAGAAAGATGGAGGGATTACCGAAGGGTTTATAAAGAAAAGATGAGTATGAGATAAGTTGCGAGGTATGATTAAATTATACCGAATAATAGAATGCGCAACCAGAAGGAAATTAATGCCGCAGAGAGGCGATGTGATATGTCAACAATAATGCAAATTGTTGAGATAAGCTCAAGATAGTATGGCAGTCAGTATGCATTTAATGCCGTTGCAATCAGATATTAGATGTTGGCAATCAGATGATAGTTGTCGGAAATAAGTGAGATGCTGCGATATTATTAATGCAGTTGCAGTAATGAAGGTAAATAAGTTTACCTGTAAGGTTGGAATTATGATATGACCAAGAGAATGGTCAAGTTATTCCATATCAGATCATTAATTTCAACGAAATTCTCGACTATAGTTAAGTCGGATAAAGTTGAAGTTAGACAATATCCATAGTGATTTTGAGTATAAGGTTTCTCGAAAGAGAAACAAGTTGAGTATAATAAGTTATGAGTATATAATGGAGATGTGACTTGTTAAAGTTTACAAGTGACATCTATATTAAGGTACAATGTATATAGATGTTCCGCACCCGAAGGGCCCCGGGTTGTGGGTAAATCATATACAATGTATCGCATAAGTATTCAGATAAGTATTTAATATCAATTATTCTCTAAAGTTATTCAGTGTGCATAGAGTTTTATGTAGCTAAGTTATGAAGTTATGTGTGTGATCCAAAGTATGTGCTTTTGCAAATGATTTTCAGATTACGAGTTATGATGTATATATCTCAGATTCAGTATTTCCGAGGGCGGAAATAGTTTTAAGGGGGGTAGATTATAATATCCCATTTAGTAATTAATAAAAGTAATTATTTTAGTTCTAAGTTTAAACTAATTACTTTTATTAATAATGCTCGTTCCTAGTTTCGAGCCCAGTTATTAAGTTATTCAGTTAAAAGTTCGACTTTAAGTTGAAAGTATTCTCGGTTAAATTTTATTTAGTAATCGAGCCAATTCATTAAATAAATTCTGATCCGTTTATTTTTAGAAATGGACTTTATTAGGAGGGATTTATTATTTCGAGTTGTTCGACAAGTTTTAAGGATTAATTAGACGTTAAAATATATTTAATCATTGGGTAGATAATTTAATTAGACATTATGGTCTATTTATATTAATTAAAGAGAAACTGAAATTTTTAGAAATTTTGGCTTTACGGTATAAGTTCATTTTAAGTCCAAATTCGATTAAGTAAATTTTATTTTTAGCATATTACAAGATTATTATTTAGATATATATATATTTTAGTTACTAAAAAGTTTAAGTTCGGTCATTTTAAGAGAAAATGCCGAGAGACTATATAATGATGATTGTTATTTTTTTTATCAAAGTCTCTCTTTAGTATTTTTAAATGAATGGGGCCATTCTTTAATTAGCAAAAGAACAATTTCATCAGCCTTAAATCACGCCATTTTGTCTTGCATATGTAGAGAAATGAATGGCCATCATTATCAAGATTTCCTATTATTACAAGTTAAGTTTTTATATCAAATTTTTATTTGATGGCATTAAAGATGTTGGTGGGTTACTTTTAAATATCGGTTCTTTCCTCAATTTTTCAGACTTTGCAACATGATGACATACCACCTAATGCCATTTTATGGCCATTGAATAATAATACTCATTAATGCCTTAAATTAATGATTTTTTTTTTTTAACTTTCATAAATTCTGCACGTTATAAATTTACACTTAATCATGTGTTAAAGACATATGTCCTTATGATATGTTAAGTAAGTCCACTTCTCATAAGAAAATGACTTATTAATATCATACTATTGATTTAGAGATGATATTATTTTATTTTCATAGATAAGTCCAAAACGATTGATTAAGTTTATCTTAATATGATGAGTAAGCTATAGATTAAGTTTTGATAACTAGAAAGTGATGTTTATTGAGAAGTCAAAGCCGTGTAAACATTGAGAAAGTGCCGTGGACAAATAAAAGCAAAGCTAATGTCATGAGTTTTCATTTAATCATGCATTAAGTATTTAATATTTTTATCAAGTTTTAATTCTATTAATTAATTCCGAATTGACATGTTCATTTGCAACTTGTGCAAGTGATTGTTTTGTCATTGGAAATCCATATAAGATGTCCCATACTTAGAAAATTTCGAGCAAAACATTTTTTCAAAACCAAAAAGCCAAGAGTATTTATATAGTATTACAGAGAGCACTGGACAGCATTATATTCTTTCTCTTACTTTCGTGTTCTTTGAAGAAGGTAAGAAGCCATTTTTGTTTAGCATGTTTTATAGATAATTTAAAGTGCCTTAAAATGTGTTTCACATGATGGCGTGAAGGTCGACCCAAGGAAAATTGAAGCTATGGTCGACTGGCCGAAACCGACCAACCTGACTCTGTTAAGAGGTTTCCTAGGGCTCACAGGTTACTACCGGAAGTTCGTGAAGGACTATGGGTCCATTGCCAAGCCACTAACCGAGATGACCAAGAAGGGCGTATTTCAAGTGGACCGAAACTAGTGAGGCTGCATTCGAGAAGCTTAAAGGTGCGATGACCTCGACGCCTGTTCTAGCCATGCCAAGGTTCGATGTGTTGTTTGAGGTGCACACGGACGCGAGCGATGTGGGCATTGGTGCGGTGCTAGTCTAGGAAGGACGCTTGGCCTTCCTTAGCAAAGCCCTTGGCACGACTCGACTAGGATTGTCCGTATATGTGAAGGAGATGCTCGCAGTTGTAGAAGCGGTACGATGTTGGAGGCCCTATCTCTTGGGGCGTCGCTTTCAGATCGTAACCGACCAACAACCGCTCAAGCACTTGCTCGAGCAACGAATCGTGACGCCCGAACAACAAAAGTTTGTCTCATAGCTTATGGGCTTCGACTTTGAGATAATATATAGACTTGGTCGACAAAATGCCGTGGCCGACGCCTTGTCGAGGCGAACGGATGTCGCCGAGCTCGAAGCCATAACCGGACCAACATGGGCCATATGGGAAGAGATTAGAAGGGCTCAAGAGAATGACGCCCAATGTCAAGATTTGCTACGGGCAATGGAGGTTGGCGGAGCAGCGGTAGCCGATTACGAGCTTCACAATGGTCTCGTGCTACACCGAGGCCAAGTATTTGTGCCGGATAGTGGGCAGCTCCGCGAGCAAATATTGCAGCACTTCCACAACTCAAAAATTGGAGGACTTTCGGGGTTCTATCGTACTTGAATGAGAATGGCCAATACCTTCTTTTGGCCAGGGCAGCAAGGCGCGGTTCGGGAGTACGTCGCGCACTGCAACGAGTGCCAGCGCACTAAGGCTGACGCACGACGACCGAGTGGTTTATTGCAGCCTTTGCGAGTGCCCGAGAATATCTGGGAAGACATCACCATGGACTTCATCGAGGCGCTGCCTATCTCTAATGGGTTCAATGGAGTTATGGTCGTGGTCGATTGACTGATGAAGTACGCGCACTTCATACCAATCACGCACCCCTACACGGCAAAGTCTATCACCAAGCTCTTCATTGAGTATGTCATGAAGTTATATGGGGTGCCACGCTCGATTGTCTCTGATCGTGACCGGATTTTTATGAGTAGCTTTTGGTCTGAGTTCTTCAAACTTCAAGGGACCAAGCTATCAATGAGCTCTGCCTATCACCCGCAGACGGATTGCCAAACCGAGGTGACTAACCGCACGCTAGAGCAATACTTGCGATGCTATGTGCACCAATTTCCGAGGAAGTGGGAGAACTTTCTACCGTGGGCCGAGTATTGGTACAACAATACTTACCATGAGTCGACCAAGGCTACACCATTCGAGTTGGTATACGCGCGCAAACCACCTACACTCGTAAATTATTCGGAAGGAGTTGCAATCAACGATGAAGTAGGACGAGAACTTGAGGAGAGAGACTTAATGTTACGAGAGCTGAAGAGAACTCTCGAGGGGTCGATTAACCGCATGAACACCTTTCATGACGGCAAAAGGCGCGAAGAAAGTTTTGAGCCAGGCGACTATGTCTATTTAAAGCTTCGGCCCTTTAGGCAACGTACGACGGCACAAAGGGCTGTGACTAAGCTCGGGGTACGCTATTACGGGCCCTACCAGATTTTGAAGCGCATAGGGCAAGTAGCTTATCGCCTAGAGTTGCCAGAGAGTTCGCACATCCATCCAGTCATACACGTCTCGCAGCTCAAAAGAAGTCTAGGTGAAGCGCACAAGTGATGCGCAGAGCTACCCGCGACGGCAACGGATGGACGGGTCATTGTGAGGCTAAGCCGTGCGATCGAGTATCGCCAAGTAAGGAAGGCTGGACGTTACCGTTGGGAGCTGTTAGTCGAGTGGAAGGAGCTGCCAACCGAAGAAGCCACTTGGGAGGATGTAGAGGAAATGCGCGAACAGTTCCCTGATTTCATCCTTGAGGACAAGAAAGCGCTTGAAGGGGACGGGAATGATGCGGATGTGGCTAGGCAGCTGAAAAATGCCTCGAGCCGGGCCTACAACGCGCGCAAGAGGTTAGCGCGGCAGGCGGGCGAGACGCAGGCCATCGCGTGCGGGGCATGCGAGGCCGATGAGGGGGACCTAACGGGTAAGATCGCGCGGCTGACGCTCGGGCAAAATGTGACCGCGGAAGTTGAGGCAAGTGGCACGGACGCGGGCGACGCGAGGGGCGCACGCGAGGAAGCTTCGGGTGGCAGGGACGCGCGCGAGGAGTCCGCTGGGAGCGAGGACTCGAGCGGGGCGCGTAGCGGAGAAGCAGGCGCGGGGACGGGCGGCGCGACCTTATTTCTCGAGGACTAAGGCAAGGCGTGCGGGACCCAAGGGCGACGAAAAGGCGGTTGGGATGTTTGGCTTGGAGTGCAAGTCAAGGCTTTTCAAGATCCCTTAGTTATTTGGTTTCCTTATTCCATTATGATTTCTAGATTGTTTAGGGTACTTAATATTTTATTGCTTTATTAGAGTTATAGCTAGATGAGGAATAGATCTATTTGATGCCTATATAAAGGCCCTTCCTCTTGTTATTTTTTATCATTTAGAAATTAATAGAAAAACCGAACTTTTGTTCAAACACTTTGCCTTAGATATCTTTTCGATTTCTTTAGCAATATTATCGTTTCAAGGGGTGCGGTTGTGCAAACCTCGAGACACCTATCGGCGATTCAAGACACTGGTTTGTGGCTTATCGACAATCGGGACACGCGATCTTCATCATTGGTGCTTTCATTGAGAGTATCTGGATCGTGTGTCTTTTCCTACCCCATTCCCTTTCCTTTATCTTCTTCTTTATTTTCGTCCCCCTATTAGAAAAAAAAAAAAATCTTCAAGACGAGTCCTCAAAGTAAAGAACGAAAGCAAGAAAAGAAAGCCATAGCCAATAAGGAGATGAAGGACAAGATCGACAACCTAGACGCTCAAGTTCGAAATATGAGCGAAGTCATGGATACTTTCGGTGAGGGGCTTGACGCGACCGAAGCATCGGTTCGGGATTTGATGGAAACCGTGAACCGGGGGTTTGAGGAGATGGCGCGCGGCTTCCTACGATACGCGCGGTCACCTCCACGACAACCAAGGTGCGATCGACCCAAAGAGGAGGCGCATCGACCTGATGAGCGCGAGCGCGAGGAGGACTTCGATCAGCGGTCATAAGCGTCTAACGTGCACGACCGCCCGAGGCTCGACAAACCGAGGCACACGCTATCCACCCTCACCGGCACCGATCCCGAGGCATGTCTCAACCGGGCCATGCAATACTTTGAGCTCAACGAGACCGAGGCCAATGACCGCGTGCGATATGCGGCCTATTACCTAGATGGTGAGGCTAACGTCTGGTGGCAATGGCTCACAAACGTATACCGCAAACGGCAGCGAGTCATCAGATGGGGAGATTTCGGGCGCGAGTTACTCACGCGTTTCGAGACTTCCAACTACCATAACTATGATGAGGCCCTTTCGCGCATACGCCAAACCGGCAGCCTGCGCGATTATTTGAAGGAGTTCAAAAAACTAGCGTGTCACGTTAGGGACTGGCCCGAGGCTGCATTGGTCGGGGTATTCATCGGCAGGCTTAAGTATGATCTCGCCGCAGAGGTTCGATTGGAGCGCCCAAGTGGATGCATGCGGCCATAGAGATTGACCGGCACCGTGACGATCATCTCGCCGCTACGCGAAGGGGATGGGCGGACGCACGCTTCCCCGAGCCACGGCGCACGACGAATATCGCGCCCAGCATATGGCCACCAAGTAACGCTCGACCACCAATCCCGGGAGTCAAGCGTCTGTCGCTCGAGGAGATGAGGCGCCGACGCGAGCAAGGCATGTGCTTCAAATGCGAAGAAAAATTCACACTGGGCCACCGATGCAAGCAGGCGTATTTAATCGACGTCACTGACTCCGATGATGAGGAAGAACCCGAGGCTGAGGAGAGCGAAGTTCAAACTGAAGTGCTCGAGGAAGAAGTTGAAATCTCGATGCACGCCATGGCTGGTACCCGAGGACCGAGGACGTTGCGGCTACCGGCATGGGTCAAGGACCGCCGCGTGGTCATACTCGTGGACAACGGGTCATCCCACAATTTCATCAACACCACGTTGTCCCAAAAGCTAAACTTGTCCACCACCATGAGCGAGCCATTTGAAGTCCGAGTAGCCAATGGTGAACGGTTAAGGTGCACCGAGTCCTATCGCAAGGTGTCAATCAAGTTCGAAGGAGTCACCATCAAGGCCGATCTCTACGCATTACCCCTGGTTGGACCCGAAGTGGTGTTAGGAGTCCAATGGCTCGAAGGATTGGGAGAAGTGACCACCAACTACAAAACTGGGGTCCTGAAGTTCAAAGCGGGAGAACAGCAAGTTACCTTAAAGGCTAGTGAAGTTAGTGGGACCAAGGAGGTTGGTCTCAAGAGCATAGAGAGGGTTTGGCGTGGGGGTGGCCAAATCTTCGCCGTCGTGGTCGAGGACACGAGCACACCCACATCCGAACCCGACATACATCAAGGCGAGGTGCGCACGTTACTCAAGGAGTTCGACCGAGTCCTAGGTGAGCCTAAGCGCTTGCCGCCGCACCGGGAGTTTGATCACCGAATACCCTTGGTAATGAGCAGCATGCGGTACACGTCCATCCATACCGGTATGTGCACTTTCAGAAGACCGAAATAGAAAGGCAAGTTGGCGAAATGCTTGAGTCCGGGCTCATTCAGCACAGCTCAAGCCCGTTCTCATCACCAGTGCTACTAGCCAAGAAGAAAGACGGCACGTGGAGGTTTTGCACCGACTACCGCGCACTGAATGCCGCAACTATCAAAGATTGATTTCCTATACCAAGTGTCGACGACATGCTCGACGAGCTAGGAGAATCTCGTTATTTCTCTAAGCTCGACCTTAGAGCCGGGTACCATCAGATCAGGCTACACAAGGCTGATATTCCAAAGACGGCCTTTCGTATGCACCAAGGACACTACGAGTATTTGGTGATGCCATTCGGGCTATGCAACGCCCCATCCACCTTTCAATTTGCCATGAATTCCATCTTCAAGGATCACTTGCGCAAGTTCGTCTTGGTATTCTTCGACGACATTCTAGTCTACTCAAAGACGTGGGACGAGCACATGGGGCACTTACGTGTGGTGCTCGATATCTTGGAGGCCAATTCATTTTACATCAAGCCGTCCAAGTGCTCGTTTGGACAAAAGATGGTCGAATACCTTGGTCACTTTATTTCACATGATGGCGTGAAGGTCGACCCAAGGAAAATTGAAGCTATGGTCGACTGGCCGAAACCGACCAACCTGACTCTGTTAAGAGGTTTCCTAGGGCTCACAGGTTACTACCGGAAGTTCGTGAAGGACTATGGGTCCATTGCCAAGCCACTAACCGAGATGACCAAGAAGGGCGTATTTCAAGTGGACCGAAACTAGTGAGGCTGCATTCGAGAAGCTTAAAGGTGCGATGACCTCGACGCCTGTTCTAGCCATGCCAAGGTTCGATGTGTTGTTTGAGGTGCACACGGACGCGAGCGATGTGGGCATTGGTGCGGTGCTAGTCTAGGAAGGACGCTTGGCCTTCCTTAGCAAAGCCCTTGGCACGACTCGACTAGGATTGTCCGTATATGTGAAGGAGATGCTCGCAGTTGTAGAAGCGGTACGATGTTGGAGGCCCTATCTCTTGGGGCGTCGCTTTCAGATCGTAACCGACCAACAACCGCTCAAGCACTTGCTCGAGCAACGAATCGTGACGCCCGAACAACAAAAGTTTGTCTCATAGCTTATGGGCTTCGACTTTGAGATAATATATAGACTTGGTCGACAAAATGCCGTGGCCGACGCCTTGTCGAGGCGAACGGATGTCGCCGAGCTCGAAGCCATAACCGGACCAACATGGGCCATATGGGAAGAGATTAGAAGGGCTCAAGAGAATGACGCCCAATGTCAAGATTTGCTACGGGCAATGGAGGTTGGCGGAGCAGCGGTAGCCGATTACGAGCTTCACAATGGTCTCGTGCTACACCGAGGCCAAGTATTTGTGCCGGATAGTGGGCAGCTCCGCGAGCAAATATTGCAGCACTTCCACAACTCAAAAATTGGAGGACTTTCGGGGTTCTATCGTACTTGAATGAGAATGGCCAATACCTTCTTTTGGCCAGGGCAGCAAGGCGCGGTTCGGGAGTACGTCGCGCACTGCAACGAGTGCCAGCGCACTAAGGCTGACGCACGACGACCGAGTGGTTTATTGCAGCCTTTGCGAGTGCCCGAGAATATCTGGGAAGACATCACCATGGACTTCATCGAGGCGCTGCCTATCTCTAATGGGTTCAATGGAGTTATGGTCGTGGTCGATTGACTGATGAAGTACGCGCACTTCATACCAATCACGCACCCCTACACGGCAAAGTCTATCACCAAGCTCTTCATTGAGTATGTCATGAAGTTATATGGGGTGCCACGCTCGATTGTCTCTGATCGTGACCGGATTTTTATGAGTAGCTTTTGGTCTGAGTTCTTCAAACTTCAAGGGACCAAGCTATCAATGAGCTCTGCCTATCACCCGCAGACGGATTGCCAAACCGAGGTGACTAACCGCACGCTAGAGCAATACTTGCGATGCTATGTGCACCAATTTCCGAGGAAGTGGGAGAACTTTCTACCGTGGGCCGAGTATTGGTACAACAATACTTACCATGAGTCGACCAAGGCTACACCATTCGAGTTGGTATACGCGCGCAAACCACCTACACTCGTAAATTATTCGGAAGGAGTTGCAATCAACGATGAAGTAGGACGAGAACTTGAGGAGAGAGACTTAATGTTACGAGAGCTGAAGAGAACTCTCGAGGGGTCGATTAACCGCATGAACACCTTTCATGACGGCAAAAGGCGCGAAGAAAGTTTTGAGCCAGGCGACTATGTCTATTTAAAGCTTCGGCCCTTTAGGCAACGTACGACGGCACAAAGGGCTGTGACTAAGCTCGGGGTACGCTATTACGGGCCCTACCAGATTTTGAAGCGCATAGGGCAAGTAGCTTATCGCCTAGAGTTGCCAGAGAGTTCGCACATCCATCCAGTCATACACGTCTCGCAGCTCAAAAGAAGTCTAGGTGAAGCGCACAAGTGATGCGCAGAGCTACCCGCGACGGCAACGGATGGACGGGTCATTGTGAGGCTAAGCCGTGCGATCGAGTATCGCCAAGTAAGGAAGGCTGGACGTTACCGTTGGGAGCTGTTAGTCGAGTGGAAGGAGCTGCCAACCGAAGAAGCCACTTGGGAGGATGTAGAGGAAATGCGCGAACAGTTCCCTGATTTCATCCTTGAGGACAAGAAAGCGCTTGAAGGGGACGGGAATGATGCGGATGTGGCTAGGCAGCTGAAAAATGCCTCGAGCCGGGCCTACAACGCGCGCAAGAGGTTAGCGCGGCAGGCGGGCGAGACGCAGGCCATCGCGTGCGGGGCATGCGAGGCCGATGAGGGGGACCTAACGGGTAAGATCGCGCGGCTGACGCTCGGGCAAAATGTGACCGCGGAAGTTGAGGCAAGTGGCACGGACGCGGGCGACGCGAGGGGCGCACGCAAGGAGGCTTCGGGAGGCAGGGACGCGCGTAAGGAGTCCGCTGGGCGCGAGGACTCGAGCGGGGCGCGTAGCGAGGAAGCACGCGCGGGGACGGGCGGGGCAACCTTAGTCCTCGAGGACTAAGGCAAGGCGCGCGGGACCCAAGGGCGACGAGAAGGCGGTTGGGATGTTTGGCTTGGAGTGCAAGTCAAGGCTTTTCAAGATCCCTTAGTTATTTGGTTTCCTTATTCCATTATGATTTCTAGATTGTTTAGGATACTTAATATTTTATTTCTTTATTAGAGTTATAGCTAGATTAGGAATAGATCTATTTGATGCCTATATAAAGGCCCTTCCTCTTGTTATTTTTTATGATTCAGAAATTAATAGAAAAACCGAAACTTTTGTTCAAACACTTTGCCTTAGATATCTTTTCGATTTCTTTTGGAATTTTATCGTTTCAAGGGGTGCGGTTGTGCAAACCTCGAGACACCTATCGGCGATTCAAGGCACTGGTTGGTGGCTTATCGACAATCAGGACAAGCGATCTTCATCAGCAGTATTGTGCGCGCGGGCGCAGGGCAGCAGCGCCCGCATGGGTGCAGGGCAGCACGCGCGCACGCGCGCAGTGATGAAGGATCGTGTGTTACGTCTAGCTCGATTTGCTCGAAACCCGCGCCGACGCCTTGGTCCTTTCGCACTAAGTTGCTAATACCTGCGCCGACACCTTTGTACTTCGCGATAGGTGTGACGAAAGTCGGTTGTTGGTCCTATTTCAATCACGAACTCTATGTAAACTCACAAGAGAAAACACACGAGAACTTTGAACACAATGTTCGACTCTTTTCTATTTTCTTCAACCATTATTTCGAATGGTACATAGATGGGTATTTATAGATACCAAATAGATCTAATCCTAGTCTAAATAGAACTTCTAAATCATGCAAGTAAATAAATCCTAATGCAACTAAACATCTTGGGAATAAAGACTTTCCTAGCAATTAAAAGACTAATAGGAAACTAATAGGCACATGCCTTTTATTTGGACTCCTAACCAAACTAAGACTCCTAAGTATGCTAAGTAGATCTCGCCCAAATCCTTTGCTTGCCCGGCAAGACAATCGCGTGCCCCAAACCCTAGCCATTCGTGTCGCGCCGCCTCACCAGCCCTACTCCTAGTTGTGCACGGTATCGCGCGCGCGCACCTCCCACGCGTTGCCATCCATGCGCGCTGCGCACCCTCGCCCATTAGCCCGCGCGTGTTCGCCCCTCGCGCGAGTGCCTCGCACGTCCCCTCGCTCGCTCATCGCACTGGTCGCGTCCCAGCCACGTGCGCATGTGTCGCGCACGACCGCCTCGTCGTCCCACTCGACCAGCGCCTCGCGCGTGACTCCCATCACCGCGCCCTGCTCGCACCTGCTCCTCGGGTTCATCGCGACATCCCAATTCACTCGTACATCCACCCCTCGTGCACCATTGGCCTTAGCTCGCATTCGTCATGCGCGTCGCTCTCTTGCGCACGCCTTGCACCAATCACCCACCTTCCCGGGCACGATCACCTCACTCTCGTCGTCGGCCCAAGCCTCGTGTTCACGCGCACTTCCCGTCGCGCACCTCTTCTTTACCCGGTCTAGACTCGCACGCCTCGCGGCTCGATTGCCGCGTCCCACCGGTATACGCGCCTTAGTGCGTGCGCACACCCTCCTAGCCCGTGCCCGAGCCCTTTCTTGCCTAACCTCTCGCCATCTCTGGAGGCCATCGTGGCTCTCGTCCTCGAGTTCGCCGGGGTCGATGACCACATCATCATCACGCAGGCCTGCCAGGGGCAGCGCGCGGGGACGACTTGGCCAGCAAGAAACCGAGGCTTCTAGGAGTCTTTTGAGTTGGAACTTCTCTAGATTATTCTTCCCTACTTGTAGTGCAAGTCAAGGCTTTCCAAGATCCTTTAGTTATTTGGTTTCCTTATTCCATTATGATTTCTAGATTGTATAGGATACTTAATATTTTATTACTTTATTAGAGTTATAGCTAGATTAGGAATAGATCTATTTGATGCCTATATAAAGGCCCTTCCTCTTGTTATTTTTTATCATTCAGAAATTAATAGAAAAACCGAACTTTTGTTCAAACACTTTGCCTTAGATATCTTCTTGATTTCTTTTGCAATTTTATCGTTTCGAAGGGGCGCGGTTGTGTTAACCTACAAGGCACCTATCGGCGATTCAAGGCACGAGTTTGTGGCTTATCGGCAATCGAGACACGCGAGCTTCATCATTGGTGCTTTCATTGAGAGTATCTAGATCGTGTGTCTTTTTTTACCCCATTCTCTTTCTTTTTTTTCTTCTTCTTTATTTTCGTCCCCCTATACAAAAAAAAAAAAAAAAAAAAAAAAAAAAATCTTCAAGACGAGTCCTCGAAGTAAAGAACGAAAGCAAGAAAGAAAAGCTATGGCCAACAAGGAGATGAAGGACAAGATCGACAACCTAGACGCTCAGGTCCGGAGCATGAGTGAAGCTATAGACACCCTAGGCGAAGGGCTCGACACGACCAAGTCTTCGGTTCGGGATTTAATGGAAACCGTGAACCGGGGGTTCAAGGAGATGGTGCGCAGCTTCCAACGATACGCGCGGCCACTTCCACGACAGCCTAGGCGCGATCGACCCGAGGAGGAGGAAAATCGGCCCGATGAACGCGAGCACGAGGAGGACTTCGATCAACGGTCGCAAGCGTCTAACGTACACGACCGCCCGAGGCTCGACAAACCGAGGCTCACGCTGTCCACCTTCACCGGCACTGATCCCGAGGCATCGCTCAACCGAGCCGTGCAATACTTTGAGCTCAACGAGACCGAGGCTAATGACCGCGTGCGATATGCGGCCTATTATCTTGATGGCGAGGCTAACGTCTGGTGGCAATGGCTCACGAACATATACCGCAACCGGCAACGAGTCATTAGGTGGGGAGACTTCGAGCGCGAACTACTCACGCGTTTCGGGACTTCCAACTACCATAACTACGACAAGGCACTAACTCGAATAAGGCAGACAGTCAGCTTGCGAGATTATTTGAAGGAATTCGAGCGATTAGCATGTCGCGTGCGAGGCTGGCCCGAGACTGCACTTGTTGGCGCATTCATGGGCGGCCTGAAGTACGACCTAGCGGCTGAGGTGCGATTAGAGTGGCCCGAGACCATGCATGCGGCTATGGAGGTAGCCCGACGCCGCAAGGACCATCTAGCGGCCACGCGAAGGGGACGGGCGGACGCTCACTACCGCAACACGCGACGCACAGGCCCAAGCAACGGTACCGCGGGTGCACAACCGGATGCGAGCAATATGATTCCGAGCGGCCGACCGCCCGATAGCTCTCGACCACCAGTCCCGGAGGTCAAGAGGTTGTCACTCGAGGGGATGAGACGCCGACGTGAGAAAGGGCTCTGTTTTAAATGCGAAGAAAAGTTCACACCGGGCCATCGATGCAAGCAGGTTTTTGTGATCGACGTCATCGACTCAGATGAGGAAGAGTCCGAGATTGAGGAGCACCTAGAGAGCAAGGTCGAGGTTGAGGTACTCGAAAAGAAAGCCGAGATCTCAATGCACGCAATGGCAGGCACCCGAGGACCAAGGACAATGCACCTACCAGCATGTGTCAAGGACCGCCGTGTAGTCGTGCTAGTAGACAACGGATCGTCACACAACTTCATCAACGCCACACTGTCTCAAAAGTTGAAGTTGCCAACAACGAAGGTAGAGCCATTTGAGGTCCGAGTAGCCAATGGCGAACGACTAAAGTGCACCGAGTCTTATCCCGGGGTGCCGATCAAATTTCAAGGAGTCACCATCAAAGCCGATCTCTATGCGCTACCTTTGGTTGGACCCGACATTGTGCTAGCAGTGCAATGGCTCGAGGGGCTAGGCGAGGTGACCACCAATTACCGAACGGGGGTCATGAAGTTTGACGCGGGAGATCACCGGGTCACAGTAAAGGCAAGCAAGGACGGTGGGACCAAGGAGGTTGGTCTCAAGAGTATTGAGCAAGATTGGCAAAGAGGCGACCAGATCTTCAACGTCGAGGAGGCACGCGCACAAGCGGGCATGGCCGAGCAACAACAATCCGAGATGCACGGGTTGGTTGGAGCACCCGACCGCGTACTAAGCGAGTCCGACAAAGAAGAAGGTCAAGTCGATGAAAAGTGTGAGGAGCCTATCTTCCCGTTTGAATTCTCAAAATATTTTAACGATTTAAAGGCCACCGAGTACGTGAAGGAATCAATGGGTTATGAAGGACCGCTTATTTTCGATGTATATCCCGATGAACACTTTGTCGAGGTCGAAGGAATTTTGGTCGAGTCCAAAGAAGGCGAAGTGGTCGGGAAGTTTCAGAAAGAGGATGAAGAAGGTGTGCTAGAGGTTTCAGTGGTTGAGGGAGAAGTTGCGCACGTAGTGGTCGAGGTGAATCTTGAGAAGGAGGTAACTTGGTTGATGGGTGATGATGAGTCCTTGAGGACAAGGACATTCTTAAACGGGGCGCGAATGATGAAAATGTGGTGTCCGACCCCCAAAGATGAGAAGGGCCGAAGGCCGACGCTATCCAAGAAGGCCGAGCAAAGGTCTGAAACAAGGCTTGCATGCCTAGGAGACGTGCACGAGCACGTATACGAGGGTGCCGATGTGCATCATGGCATAGCAGGTCGGCATTAGCATGGCCGAATGCGAGAAGGTCAAAGACACAGCGGATCAACATGCAAGTGGGTCCAACACGAGCATCGCAATATGTGTCGAGCACATGCAAGGTGTGAGATGCAAGATACAAGGATACGCGTGGAAGCTCGAAAAGACTCATGGGTCAAGGGATAACGCGCGACCAAGCGTGCATAGGAGTATGCGGGTTGGACGCGCGATCACTCGAGATAGTCCATGAAAGTCACGCACGGAGGTTTGCAAGAGCGTGTGAGGAGATGGTCCCAAGACGGGCAACAATCAGGCGCAAGAAAGGGCGCGAACACGCGCATTGGCGTAGACGTGCACGAACGAGACCACGCCTCAAACGGACGTACCATCGGAGGTTTCGGGATGCTTATCGAAGGAGTGAAACCTGGTGGGGATGGCTAAAGCACCAGGTGGCTCGAAGAAATAGAAGGCACGTGAGTCGGGTGCCCAACGGGTGCAGTCCGCGCACATGAGCGCGCTCGCGCGGGCAGCACGCGTGATGAAGGATCGTGTGTTACGTCTCGCTCGATTCGCTCAAAACCCGCGCCGACGCCTTGGTTCCTTTGCGATAGGTTGCTAATACGCGCGCCGACGCCTTCGTACTTCGCGATAAATGTGACGAAACTTGGATGTTGGTCCTATTCCAATCACTGTGACGAAATGTGGATGTTGGTCCTATTTCAATCACGAACTCTATGTAAACTCACAAGAGAAAACACACGAGAACTTTGAACACAATGTTCGACTCTTTTCTATTTTCTTCAACCATTATTTTCGAATGGTACATAGGGGGTATTTATAGATACCAAATAGATCTAATCCTAGTCTAAATAGAACTCCTAAATCATGCAAGTAAAAAAATCCTAATGCAACTAAACATCTTGGGAATAAAGACTTTCCTAACAATTAAAAGACTAATAGGAAACTAATAGGCACATGCCTTTTATTTGGACTCCTAACCAAACTAAGACTCTTAAGTATGCTAAGTAGATCACTCCCAAATCCTTTGCTTGCCCGGCAAGACAATTGTGCGCCCCAAACCATAGCCGTTCATGTCGCGCCGCCTCGCCAGCCCTACTCCTAGATGTACGCGGTATCGCGCGCGTGCGCCTCCCACGCGTCTACCTCATCGCGCGCTGTGCGCCCTCGCTCATCAGCCCGCGCGTGCTCGCCCCTTGCGCGACTGGCTCGCACGTCCCCTCGCTCGTCCTCACTTCCTCGCTCGCTCATCGCACTGGTCGCGTCCCAGCCACGTGCGCGTGTGTCGCGCACGACCACTTCATCATCCCACTCGACCAACGCCTCGCGCGTGACTTTCGTCATCGTGCCCCACTCGCACCCGCTCCTCGGGCCCGTCCAATCCACTCGCATGTCCGTACCATCGCAGCCGTCCCAAGTGCACGCTGTCCACCCTACATCCACCCCTCGTGCACCATTGGCCTTAGCTCGCATTCGTCGTGCGCGTTGCTCTCTTGTGCACGCCTTGCACCTATCACCCACCTTCCGGGCACGGTCACCTCACTCTCATCGTCGGCCCAAGCCTCGTGTTCCCGCGCACTTCCCGTCGCGCACCTCTTCTTCACCCGGTCTAGACTCGCACGCCTCGCGGCTCGATTGCCGCGTACCGCCGGTATACGCGCCTTAGTGCGTGCGCACACCCTCCAAGCCCGTGCCCGAGCCCTTTCTTGCCTAACCTCTCGCCATCTCTCCAGGCCATCATGGTTCTCGTCCTCAGGTTCGCCGGAGTCGATGACCACATCTTCATCATTCCCGCCCTCTTTGAGAATTTCCTTGTCCTCAAGGATAATGAAATTGATCTCGTCAACTTCATCGGGCTCTTCTCCTTGACCCTCAGTTTGTAGCTTGACTCGCTTGTGGGCTCGTCCAAATGTCATAGTGCCCTTCTTGTAGTTGGTCGTGACAGATCCCAACGTCTCGAGCCATTGAACTCCAAGTACTATGTCCGGTCCCGTCAAAGGTAAGGCATAAAGATCAACCTTTAGGTCATAGCCTTGTGCAAATATGGGAACTCTTTTGTATGGCTCGGAACTTCTGAGTTCTGCGTTTGCAACCTTCACTCCGAATTGCTTTATGTTCTTCATCGGCGTCTTTAATCCTTTGGACAGCTCCTTGTCTATGAAATTTAGTGTCGAACCGCTATCCACTAGCACGTCAAGTTCCTCGCCTTGTACGATTGCTGTGAATCGTATCATCTTTGGCCCTCTTTCTCTCTTCTTGCTCTTAATCACATGTAGCAAGGTCTCCTTTCGCTCCACATGTTCGTACTCCTCACGTTTCGGTTCATCCTCATCAAACTCAAGCAAGAACACTTGTTTACCCACACACCTATGGCCCGGTGTGAAATTCTCGTTGCAAGTAAAGCATAAGCCTTTCTCGCGCCTACGTTGGATCTCCTCGGTCGTAAGCCGTCGCATGTGGCTCGTGGTTCTCGTGCCATCCTCGGTCGGCTTGGTCTCGGCCCGTGGGGGCGTCTCGTCGGTCGCAGCGCTCGGGCGCCATGCGTCCGTACGTCCTTCGCCTTTGTTGGCCTTACGCACCGCAGCAATGTGGTCCTCGTGCAGTCGCGCGAATTCCATGGCCGCGCGTGTGGACCTTGGTCTATCCAACCTCACCTCAGTCGCTAGCTCGGCTTTTAGTCCTCCAATAAATGCGCCTACTAATGCGCTCTCGGGCCAGTCTCGTACCCGACTTGCAATGCGTTCGAACTCCTTTTGGTAGTCTCGGAGGCTACCGTTTTGACGAATTCGGTAGAGCGCCTCGTCATAGTCATAGTAGTCACTCGTACCAAAACGTGTTACCAACTCCTTCTCCAAATCTCTTCATCGAATGTGCTCGGCCTTGGTCTTGTACACATGTGACACCCATTGCCACCACGTGTTTGCTTCACCATCGAGATAATAAGCGGCGATCTTGACTCTCTCGGATTTGTGCACGTCATTGATCTCGAAAAATTGCATGGCTCGATTTAACCACGTGTCCGGGTCGGTCCCTGTGAACGTAGGCATCGTGAGCTTTGGTCGTGCATGGACTCGGTTGTCATGGTGGTGCGTTGCGCGTGATGCGCGGGTCCTCCGTGATCGTCCGTCATCGTCTTCGTGGTCGGTCCCGGGGCTGCTCGATGTCGCGGTCGATCGCGAGGTGTGGCTCCTTCGCGGTCGGCGTGTCATGCGCGTGAGTTGTCCGGCTAGATCATGCACCATGAGCTCGAGTTTAGCGAAATTATCATTGACAAGGTGTTGGCCATTGCCGATGGACTTCAAACTCTCCTCCCAGGCTTCGATCCTCTCCGTATGTGTCATCATCTTCGACTCTCTCTCTCTTTTTTTTTTGATACTCACGAACAAATGAAAAATTCGAAAGAAGAAAAAATAGAATGGGGAAGAAAAAGTTCAACCCAACACACGATCAATCAATCTCAATGAAAGCACCAATGATGAAGGATCGTGTGTTACGTCTCGCTCGATTCGCTCAAAACCCGCGCCGACGCCTTGGTTCCTGTGCGATAGGTTGCTAATACGCGCGCCGACGCCTTCGTACTTCGCGATAAATGTGACGAAACTCGGATGTTGGTCCTATTTCAATCACTGTGACGAAACGTGGATGTTGGTCCTATTTCAATCACGAACTCTATGTAAACTCACAAGAGAAAACACACGAGAACTTTGAACACAATGTTCGACTCTTTTCTATTTTCTTCAACCAATTATTTTCGAATGGTACATAGGGGGTATTTATAGATAGCAAATAGATCTAATCCTAGTCTAAATAGAACTCCTAAATCATGCAAGTAAATAAATCCTAATGCAACTAAACATCTTGGGAATAAAGACTTTCCTAACAATTAAAAGACTAAAAGGAAACTAATAGGCACATGCTTTTTATTTGGACTCCTAACCAAACTAAGACTCCTAAGGATGTTAAGTAGATCACGCCCAAATCCTTTGCTTGCCCGGTAAGACAATCGCGCGCCCCAAACTCTAGCCGTTAGTGTCGCGCCGACTCGCCAGCCCTACTCCTAGTTGTGCGCGATATCGCGCGCGTGCGCCTCCCATGCGTCTCCCTCATTGCGCGTTGCGCGCCCTCGCTCATCAGCCCGCGCGTGCTCGCCCCTCGCGCGACTGGCTCGCACGTCCCCTCGCTCGGCCTCACTTCCTCGCTCGGTCATCGCACTGGTCGAGTCCCAGCCACGTGCGCGTGTGTCGCGCACGACCACGTCATCATCCCACTCGACCAGCACCTCGCGCGTGACTTTCATCATCGTGCCCCGCTCGCACCCGCTCCTCGGGCCCGTCCAATCCACTCGTGTGTCCGTACCATCGCAGCCGTCCCAAGTGCACGCTGTCCACCCTACATCCACCCCTCGTGCACCATTGACCTTAGCTCGCATTCGTCGTGCGCGTCGCTCTCTTGCGCACGCCTTGCACCAATCACCCACCTTCCCGGGCACGGTCACCTCACTCTTATCGTCGGCCCAAGCATCGTGTTCACGCGCACTTCCCGTCGCGCACCTCTTCTTCACCCGGTCTAGACTCGCACGCCTCGCGGCTCGATTGCCGCATCCCGCCGGTATACGCGCCTTAGTGTGTGCGCACACCCTCCTAGCCTGTGCCCGAGCCCTTTCTTGCCTAACCTCTCGCCATCTCTCGAGGCCATCGTGGTTCTCGTCCTCGGGTTCGCCGGGGTCGATGACCACATCTTCATCAACGCGCGCGGGCGCAGGGCAGTATCGTGCGCGCGGGCGCAGGGCAGCAGCGCCCGCACGGGCGCAGGCCTGCCAGGGGTAGCACGCGGGGACGACTTGGCCAGCAAGAAACCGAGGCTTCTAGGAGTCTTTTGAGTTGGAACTTCTCTAGATTATTCTTCCCTACTTGGAGTGCAAGTCAAGGCTTTCCAAGATCCCTTAGTTATTTGGTTTCCTTATTCCATTATGATTTCTAGATTTTTTAGGATACTTAATATTTTATTGCTTTATTAGAGTTATAGCTAGATTAGGAATAGATCTATTTGATGCCTATATAAATGCCCTTCCTCTTGTTATTTTTTATCATTCAGAATTTAATAGAAAAACCGAACTTTTGTTCAAACAGTTTGCCTTAGATATCTTCTTGATTTCTTTTGCAATTTTATCGTTTCGAAGGGGCGCGGTTGTGTGAACCTACGAGGCACCTATCGGCGATTCAAGGCACAAGTTTGTGGCTTATCGGCAATCGGGACATGCGATCTTCATCAGGTCTCCCCGCCGTTGCGCCGACGTGACTGGGCGCCGGACTGTTGGGTGGACTCGTTGGGATCCGAGGAAACCATTTCGAGTGTGTTGGAGAGAAAAAGTTGGAAAGAAAAGTTGTTCAATGTGGAGTTCCACATGATCGAAAAATTGACAGCAAGTAACTTATGGTGCCCTCCTTCTAGCGCCAAACTGTTGACGGGCGTTTCCGGTCAACGGTTAAAAAAGTGAGATAGTGAAAACGTAACGGAAAAAGACAAAGGAATACGGTTTAATTATGATTTTATTAACTGATCACGAGGTCGGCCTCTCGTACGAGGTCGGCACTTGCGATATACTTACAAATTCTTACACAAATTCCTTACAAGTTTAGAGAGAGAAAATGTAGAGAGTAGAGACAGTTGGGATTCAACAACCCAAAATAAATGCTCAAGGCTTCTATTTATAGGGTCCTTAAATGTGATACTATTGGGGTACTGTTCGTGGGTCTTGTCGTATAGTAACTCGGCAAGACGGGCCGACGTTTCTCTTACTGATTGGGAGTGATTTCAGGATCTTCTAATCATTACCTGCAACGCATTTAATGCTGGTATGGGCTGCATTTAATGCGGACATGCTCCTTGGCCGAGCTAGACGTCCTAGTCCTGCAGACTAGTCTGAGATGTCCCATCGGCAATCATTGATTGACAAGTGGCCTTATTTAATTGTTTCCCGGACACTCAACCCTTACGAGGCCGGGCCAGTAGGGTCCCGAGCTGAGCCATTACAATCTACTTGCCCTCCGGTCTTCCAGACCCCATATCAGGGCTGGTCGGCATCATAACGGGAATGCTGATGTACCGACCTCGGGATTTGGCGTTGTCCGTAAAACTGTTGACTTTGACTCGTACTCAGTTCGTCTTCCGACCTCCGTGGTCCCTTTTCCACTCGGCACTGGGCCGGACCGACCTCGCTAGAGGGGAGTTGAGGTGCCGACCTCGGGACCGACTATGGCCGCCGATCCCGTTGACTTTGATATGGCACTCAGCCCGGCACCTACGAAAAATTTTGGTGACCGGCCTCATCAGTCCGGTCGATCACCGCCCGATTTCCGGTCTCTCAGATCGTTACCTTTATGGGGGCCCGATCTGGATATCAACATACCATTCGAAAAAAAGGTTGATAAATGAATAGAAAATCGAAAGTTTTGTTCAAAGTTCTCGTTTGTTTTCTCTCGTGAGTTTACATAGAGTTCGTGATAGGAATAAGACCAACATCCGAGTTTCATCACAGTGATAGAAATAGGACCAACATCCGAGTTTCGTCACACCTATACCGAAGTACGAAGACGTCGGCGCGCGTATTAGCAACCTATCGCAAAGGGACCAAGGTGTCGGCGCGGGTTTCGAGCGAATCGAGCTAGACGTAACACACAATCCTTCATCACACGGGGTCACCGAACCCACTTCTCAAACATGCATAAATGACTATGGCCTAAAAATATTCTAAGTCCGGAATCTCAACTGGTATTACTGAACTGACTGGACTGGCTCGGAAAAATACTGAAAATTCTCCGAAACACGCTCGGACCGGGAAAAATCAAACCAAACAGCTCGGACTAAAAACTGACTCGAACTGCCAGTCGAACCGGCCGGTTCGCTGGCTAACCGGACCGCCGGCTTGGCTGAACCGGGTGGTCGGGTGCTAGCTCGGACTGGCCGGACTCGGTCCCCCACCGGGCCTGCTCGTGCCCGGGTACGGTGCTGGGCACGCGAAGGTGTGACCGGGCGCGGCCCTAGGTGCTGCTGGGTGCGGCTGGGATGACCTTGGCACGGGTCGTGCCCCTCAGGTGCTGCTGGGCACGGCCGAGGCTCGCTGGGTGCACTAGGGGTGCGCTGGGCGCAGCTAAGGGTCACTGGGTGTACCGGACGTGCACTGGCGCCTCTCGGGTGCCTACTGGGCACGGCCCGGCCTCGATTGAGACCCTTGTTTGTCTCATTTTTGTTGCGTTTTTCGTGTTTATTTTATCTTTCTTTTTCCCCCATTTTTGGTCGTTTCTTTAGTTTTTAGTTTGTTTCATGTTTTATTATGTGTTTTCCTTCATCTTGAGTCTTTAGGTGTTTTTCGTTTGTTTTTCCGGTTTTCTTTTGTGTTTTGTCGTTTTTGGTGTGTACGTCAGGAGCTTTGGGCGAATTTTCTCTTCAGGAAAAGTTGGTTTTGAGAGCATAACTGGATAGATGGGTTCGTTGGTGACGCATAGCAAAAAACGAAACTCAATTCCGAGTTCGGACGAGCCCAAACGAGCTCGAAACGTAAAGCAGCGCGCAGCTGCCCAGTTTTCTTCACCGCGGCCATGGAGGAGAGGTCGCGGCCGCGGAGCCCTTATGCAGTTGAAATCTCGCGGCCTCAGAGCTTCCTGCGGCTGCGGAGGTCGCGACCAGTATTTTAAAAGCTAGATTTTGTTCATTTTTTCGAGGACTTTTGATGGGGGACTCGTTCCCAGACCAGAAAATCCCCCAAAAACCCATTTTTTCCCTTCTCTTACCCTAAGAACATCATCTTGATCTTGTTTTTCACTTGGGATTTCTTTATTACTTTCGGATTAATCTTGTATTTCAGATTCAACTCTCAATTCCGTTTTAATCGTAAGTTTTCTATTCATTTAATCCATGAATATGATTGCTTTGATTGTTGTGGTTGATGGTGTTGAATTGAATATGAGTGGCTAATTCCTTCTGCTAGAGATAGGGGATGATTGTTCTCGTTTAACGTGTATTTGTCGGGCTTGATTTGTTTGTTCTTGTGCGAGTAAATTTAATTACGAATTGATGAATTCTTGCTTGATGATTTGATATAACCTAAGAGTGACACTTAGGTTAACTTATTGATATAATCGAAGAGTGACACTTCGATTTTGCGCTTGAATATTGATTTGTTAAGTTAGGGTTTATTGATCCTACATGATTAGTTAATTAAACACCTTCTAATTGAATTAGCGACTTTTAGAACCGAAAGGGAAGAAGTCGTAGACCTAGGCTCGCATGAGATAGATGATTTCGTAACTAAATAATCTATGGGTTTTGGATTGAAGTACATGCTTGTCGGTGTCTTGTCCCTTGTTACGAAAAGTTATTGGGATTGGATACTTGGCCGGTATTGTATGCTCAAACTTTCTCGTCTATGTTCAATTCCATGTTACGAAGAGTTATTGGGAGTGAACCGCTAGACGTGTAGGCGAGAGTGTCAATTCTGAACCGAACGATCAATTACCTGGCTTTACATTGCGAACTTGAATAAATTATCTCTGAATCCCTAGTTTCTTTATTATTATTTTAGTTGGTATTTTAGGTTTATGCTTTTATGCTATTTCTTAGTTGATAGTTAATTCCTCCCCAATCTGATTAGAGTGTTTAGGATTTATTTTTCTTTTTTGTGTTATCAATACCAATTCTAAATTCCGAACCGGCTTCCTCGAGAGATCGATCCGGGAAACGAATCCTTCGATTCGGTACTCGGTAATATAACAATTTGTACACTACAACCCTGTCGTGCGGCTGGGCACGGACAGGTGCGGATGGGCGCGCGGCAGACGTGGACAGAGGCCGCGCGGGCGCTGCCAGGAGTACTGGAGGGTTCTGAGGCTAGGCAAGCGAGGCTGGGCACGACAGACCCTTGCTAGGGCCGACCTGGGCATGACACAAGGCTCTGGGCGAGTGACCTCGCGTGCGGGGACTGGCACGACCCTACCGGGCGTCGTGCATGCGACTTAGGCCTGTCAGGGGCTGTTACCGCGCTCACGGGCACAGACGCGTGCTGCCGGGCGCGGTCTCGTGCACTGGGACTGCTGCGCGCCGCGCCAACTTGGTGCGGGCACGAGCACTGACGGCAAAGCTAGCCTCTGCATGGCGCGGGGGCGTGCGGACAGGCACGGGGCTGGCACTGCATGTAACACCCCGCTCATCAGAGTAAATTTTTCGCAACTTTTACTTCAAAAATACTTATAAATCTTTCTAAATCTTTTGCGACTAACTCGGGATGCTACTCAAACTCATCTTCTTGAAAATCTATTTATCTTTAAACTTTTGTCTAATACTTCTTTAGACATAAAGAAAACAGATTTCCTTTAAACTTGCATTTAACTGTACCATATTCATACTTCTCGAAATGGTAAAAACTTGAAAACTGAAATGCAAGTTCAATATTTAATGTGCATAGCGGAAGTACTTAAAAACGTGGTTTATTATACAGACAGATCAAATACTTAATAAATGTCCACTTGAAATAAGTGCACGACCACCACCACCACTGCTCAGCTCACACCTCCGTCCCGACCCTGTTATCTGAAAAACACAATGGGGGTGAGTACTGATCCTCTTGTACCCCGAAAAACACCCATACTAAAGTAAACAGCAATAATAATACAATATCATGATCTTTGGTATATATCTGGACTGGAAATCTGTTCCAGTAACTTAAACTGAATATCGCCGCTATCTGATCGGATACTTGTGCACAATATGATGGATATTTCTCAAGGCAACTCAGACGGCCTCCATCAGAACTTAGGATATACTCTGAGACAACTGAATGTCTCCTCATCCCAAGCGCATAAACTTAAACTGTATACATACCTCGAACATAATATCAATATTATACTCAATGTAATACCCAGTCTGGGTCCCCACCTTTCTTCTTTTGAAAACTTTTGAAAAATATAAGTGTTGCTCTTGGGTAGTTATATCTGCAAGCTACATAAAAATATAAACAAATATACTAAGTACTATGCTCTTATACTCAATAAGATTTAACTCTTACTTATCCGACTCTTAAAGATATTCAATAAGCTTAATATATCTCAAATAAATATTAAGTCATCAAACATCTTAACTTTTTCTTAAACTTTTACTCAAGGTTAATTACTTAACCATATATAAATCATATCTTCAAAATCATAGATATTGGTTTATACTCACATGTCACTTAAATAACTCAAATGTGAAAATAACTAAATTTCACATTACACTTGATTGAGTACTTAAACTCAAAACATGCTTAACTTTTACCAACATCATATTCATGATTTATAAACTCATCTTAATCTTTTACTCAATCAAATACTTAATTCCTCATACATCATATCTCCCAAATTTTAAATATTGGCTTATATTAAATTTTCACTTAATTAACTTGAAAGTGAAAATAAACTCAAGTCATAATTCAACTTTTTAATCATAACATTTAATCATGATATTAATATGTCATACTTAATACAATCTTTATGAGATTATATACTCAACATATTAAACTAAAACTTTGCCAAATTGCTCATCACTTATATGAGAATTGATCATAATAATCTCACTTTAATAACTTGATCATATCATGAATATTCTTGCATATGTACTCATCTTTACATATATGTCGTCTAAATATCTTAACTCATTCATTTCTCATCTTCAAATCATGAAATTTAACAGTCATATTCTTAACTCATATTTAGACATGTCATAAAAATTTCATAATTTTATCATGCATATATCTCGACTTATTCAAGTTTAAAGTTGCTGCTGGAAACAAGTACATAAAATTCAGCTTGCATGATAAACTTTAAAAATTCATATCTTGAGTTATACTAAACTAAATGACTTGATTCTTGATAATATGTACTCCTATTTTAAACAATAAATAACTATAGGAAGCATAGATTTCCAGATTTTTCATAGCTAGGTAAATATCTCATCATAACTGAACACATATGACATATATATGAGCTGGAAATAACTTATTTTCTAGCACACTTATATTCATATAAAACTTTAATATCTAAGTCATATTAAAAACATTATTAAAAACTTAATATCATCTACTAAACATGTAAACTCATTATCAAAACATGAACATAAGCATGTAACTTTAAGATAAATAAATTACCTCCTTCTTGCTAGAGTAAAAACTTGATTCTTTACTTCAAATTCTTCACTTCTCCAATTTTTCTACTACTTATTCTCTCTTACACTCTTATATAACTTTTGGTACTTTTCTTTGGTGTGAGAACTCTGATTTTTAGGCCTCTATTATAGGCACAAATTGGCAAAACATCATAATGGAGTGAAGAAATGAACAAAATAAACAATTTAAACTTATAAACTTAATTAATCATAAACTATTTTATGATTAACTTGTATTCTTATCCAAACATAATTAATCATAAAAAATGGCCTCTAGTTATAGCCACGAATGAGCTTTTTGGTAGATAAAACTTATTCCACCAAGTTTAATAAAATTCTCGCCAATTGTTGAAAAAAAATGCTAACTTAAAGACTTAGCAAAACTTTGTTGTGATTTTCTCATCTCATTCTCACCAATTGATGACCAAAATTTCGTACTTAATGTGATGTAATTTATTCCATATATTATTGAAAAAATATCACCATTCATCATATAAAAATCTTGGGAACAAAATAATAAAAATAATAAAAATCATCATTTTTTATTACTTATGCATTTTCTTTCAAAATGGCTGATTTTTAAAACTCTTTTACTGAAAAGTAATGCTCATATATGGTCTTGGATCATGCTAATAAATCGAGAATAATACAATTTACGGAACTCAATTCGGACTTAAAACGAACGTTTACCGTAAAACTGAAAATTCTAAAATTTAAATTCTTTACTCACAGTTTTTTTTCAATTTAATGAACATATTGCTTCTTAGGATCTAATATAATTATCTTGAAATATTCTACATTTACGGAACCACATTCGGACTTAAACCGAACGATTACCGTAAAACCGAAAATTCTAAAAATTTCGGTTTCTCTTAAAATAATTTAAATAGACTATAATGTCTAAATAAATTTTATCACTTCTTTGAACATTTATCACTTAAATATTCATGGATACTTAACCGTACTTCGAGACTTAACTTGTATCAACTTATGCTAAAACTCAATATTATGACCTTATCTTGATGACTTGAACACTTAGAAAAATTCTAAGTATTTAGTACTAAGGCTCGGCTATTTCTTAATTAAATTCAACTCATGACCGAACATACTTGAGTTCAGTTTACTACTTATCTTAAACGATTAATCAAAATATACTCAATTTCGATTACTCGTTATCTTATATTAATTAATCTCGTCTTATACATCCATTTATAAAAATAAACAGACCGAGATTAATTAATTACTGAACTGGCTCGATTACTGAATAAAATTTAACCGAGAATACTTTCGACTTAAAGTCGAACTTTTAACTGAATAATTAAATAACTGGCTCGGAACTAGGAACAAGCATTATTAATAAAAGTAATTAGTTCAACTTAGAATAATTACTTTTATTAATTACTGAATGGGATATTACACTGCACGCGCGATAGGCGCGGCTGGTGACCGTGACCGACCCTTGGCCACTATTTTTCAACTTTTCTAGTGACATGAAGTATGAATCAACATAATATGATAAAATATGCTTAAATATGCTGAGAAGCCCTAGGAGTTCTCGGGTCTATATGCATGTGGTCCGGTAGGGCCGCTAGGGCACGTGTGGACCTAGGGTCACCGAACCCACTACTTTATCTTGCACAAACAACTATGGCCGAGTTATATACATGTAAAAATATGATTTTTAAGGCTAGGATGTTAGGCTTAACATGCATGTACATTAAAGTAACTCGGGAGCTACAAATTGTATATTTTCGAAGGCTAGTTGACCGAGTAAATGAACTCCAAAAATTCTCAAACTTACACATCTTATTTCTAATGATTTTAAGTAACATTTAGCTATTAATCTCGGTTTTTCTAGGCTTGTGGCTAAAAATTCAAAAATAAGGTATTTAATCCCTTAAAATCGAAACTCATGGGAAGTGACATGCTTGGGTTCATTTCTCTTCATGATAAATCATATTTAATCATATAATGACTAATGGAAGAGAGTTGGTTGATCTTACCTTCACCAAAAATTGAAAATGGCGAGAGGGTCTTGGCTAGAGCTTGGTGCGGCTCTCTTGGGCTTATGCGAGCTATGGTGGCTTTGAGCTGAAAATGGTGGACTCTAAGGACTAATAGAAATCCAAGGAACTATTGGAAAGTGATAAGTCTCCAAAGAAACCGTGTGCAAGGGCTGGAGCTCGGTGGTGGTGCTCCTCGGGTGGCCTTGCGCGCGTGAATGGTTAAGGTAAGGTCTCCTTGGTTTTGCTCTATCTTCTCTCATTATTGCTAAGTATTCTAAGTGCCAAATGCTGGAAAAATGCTAAGGGGAAAGATTTTAAACGTTGGAAGTGGATGGACCAAGACTAAGGTGAGGGTGAGTGGGGGACATCCCATTATTTTATGTTCATAGGTGTTGGTGATGTCTTGCAAGACTTGGGTGGTCAAATCTCGGTTTTTGGGTGGTCCTCCTAGGTGTTTTCAGAGCACAAATTCTTAGGAGTATGTGTTGTCTTGTGTGAAGTGAGTGGGGGGCATTGTAGAAACTGAGACAATATTTTATTAACATGTCTCCCCACTAATCTTGGCCTTGAGCTAACATGACTTTGACTTTGACTTGGTGTTTGTCCCATTTTTGTTGCTACTTTTGTGGTATTTTGTTTATCTTTCTTTTCCCACTCTAGGTTGTTTTGTAGGTTTTTCCGGTCATTTGAGTCATTTTGTGCGTTTAGTGTTATTTCTATATTTTTCGTGTTTTTCGTATTTCTTTCTTCCTATTCTCCTGTTTCCGTGTTTTCTCGGTTGGTGTTGGTTTCAGGTATTCGAAACGCTGCTCTAGGATCGTTCAGCTAGTCGTGCGGACCAACATGTGAAGGACAATGTTCGAGCTCGGGCGGAACCCGGGAGTGCACGAGACAGTTGGGGGCTTATAAGTCGACCGGGGGAGGTTAGGCGAGCCGAAACGGGACAAAAAGCCAGTTTTGTTGAGTTAGCGCCGTTAGGGGTCGTTAATGCCGCTAAGGGACCTAGCGCCGCTGCCATATACTAGCGAGCTGAAGAGAAAAGCCGCTGTCCGGAGAGTTAGCGGCGCTAGCTAGCAGCTAGCGCGGCTAACCCCCCTCTAGCGCGGTTAACACCCCCCTAGCGCGGCTAACCCCCCCTAGCGCCGCTAACCCCCCTCTAGCGGCGCTAGCTACTGCTTATCAGATTTGTTTCGCGATTCTATTATTATTAGGAGTAGGGTTTGTTTTAGGGACACGGGGGGAGACTTATTTTATGCGCGTTTTTGGCTGAGGAAAAACACTACTCTCATTCTTTTCTCTCGATTTTCATCGTCCTCTTTATTTTTCATCGTTGAACACGGATTTACACTCGGATTTTGCTACTGCTTGAGGATTAATCTTGTTTATCAGATTCAACTCTCAATTTCGATTTAACGTAAGATTTTCTATTCTTCTAATCCATGAATATGTTTGTCTTGATTTGTGAGATTGTTTGTGTTGAATCTATCATGAGTAGCTAAATTCATATGCTAGGGAATAGGGGATTAATGTTTTGAATTCATTTGTGATTGTTGGGATTTATTGATCGTTCTATTTGTACGAGTTATGCTTTAAAAAGGGTTTTTCAAATATTGGGCCTGAGTATTGAGAATTATTGAAGAGTGACACTTCAATTTCCAATCTACGATTGAATTCGATGTATTCTCGCATGATAATGGTTATTCTTATTGATTAGTCGGTTGACAACCTTCTAGTCTAATCTAATCGACTCTTAGAACCGGAAGGGGAGGAGTCGGTCGAAATAGGCTCGTACAAACTAGGCTTGTTCGTAACTGTATTGCCTAGGAGTTAAATGACTTGTTAATTTTGCCGTACAAGTTTGTTCTCTTGTTACGAAGAGTTATTGAGGATGAGTACTTGAACGAGCAAAATTATTCAAATCACTTAACCGAATGATCACTTGCCCAATTGTCACAACTCGAACCAAAACGGATATCCCCGACTCCCTAGCTCCTTAAATCCTATTTGTTCTTCGACGTTGCTTACTATTTTCATTTGCTTTATCTGAAGTTGTTCTTCGTAGTTAATAAGCAAACCAAATCATTTGAATTAGAATGTCTAGGATCTTTATTTCTTTTACTTGTTTTTGAATAAACGTATAGAATATTCCGGCTAACCTTCCTCGTGAGACACGACCCGGTGTTCGAATCTTTAGATTCTACTCCGGAAAAATATTTACAACAAATTGGCGCCGTTGCCGGGGAGGGTTTAGGACATATTTTGTGCGCTTATTCACCTTATTTTTCGTGTTTCTTTTTGGTTTTGTGTTTTTCTTGTTTTCGGTATTTCTTTTTCTTATTTTATTTTATTTTCTTTACTATTGGTGCTCGTAACCTGTTTGTTGCTTGCGTGTATGCGTACCAGGAGTGGACTTATATTATCCCCAATCAACAAGTCGGTTAACGAGAGCTTGAGAGAGCTGATAGAAGAGCTGACCCTCGAATCACACACAGAAAAGGAGCTTTCCCCCAAGTCATCCGAGGGGAGTAACTCAGACATGGCTGATCAACAACCGCCTCGTAGCATCCTCCGAGATTTGTCCCACCCCATGATCGGGCCGATCACTTCCTGTATCCGGCTGGAGCAAAACGCCCGAAACTATGAGCTGAAGATGGTCCACTACAATCAGCTCCCATCCTTTCACGGGCTCCCCAACGAAGACCCGCTTCACTTTCTTCGGGAGTTCTACAACGTCCTCCAGACGTTCCCACTACACGGGCTAACCGAAGACCAGCTCAAAATGCAGTGTTTTCCAGAAACCTTGAAGGACCGGGCCAAGGCTTGGTTCATGACTCTTGCCCCAGATTCTCTAACAACTTGGGCCGAGGTCTATGCTAAATTCGTTGGGAAGTACTATTCCCATCAAAAGACCCAAGATGTCCGATCTCAGATAGTCTCTTTCGCTCAGCTGCCAAACGAGCCTCTTCACGAAGCCTGGGAACGATTCAAGGATCTACAGAGGCAATGCCCTCACCATAACCTCTCCCTTGGGCTGTTAGCGAATTGCTTCTACGACTCCCTTCATCAGAATTTGCAGTACATGGTGGACAACGCAGCTGGAGGGGATATTGGGGGCAGAACAGCTGAAGAAATGATTGCAATCTACGAAACGATGAGTGCCAACTCGTCTCAGAAGAGTATCAGAGGGAAGCGGTCCTCAGTGAATGAGGTTGGCTCAAGTAATAATGCTATGGCCCAGCAGTTAGTCGAGCTCACGGAGCAGATGCGGCTAGTAAATGCTCGAAGTTCCTCGCCAATACAGGCTATGGCCGTGAGTGCTTGTGGAGCATGTGGAGTACAGGGGCACAACTCTGAGGTGTGCCCATCAGCTGTCGAGCCAGGCTATGGAAGCCAAACTACCGAAGTGAATGCAATGCAGGGGTACCAAAACCATCCCGGAAATGACCCCTACTCGAACACATACAACCCTGGGTGGCGAAACCACCCTAATTTTTCATGGTCCAACAATCACTATCAGCAACCACCTCAAACCAAGTTTGTCCCTCAGCAGCAGCAACCTAGGGGGATGTTAAGGCTGCCAGCACCAGAAACCGGACCAACCCAGTCGAGCACAGACGACAAGCTGGACAAAATCCTCAATTTTGTCACAAATCATGATGCCTCCATTAAGCGTCTTGACACACAAGTGGGCCAGCTAGCCACACGGGTAGGGAGCATCGAGTCGGAACTGGATAAAGGAAAGCTACCGAGCCAACCGGAACACGCAAAATCCGTGACGGTGATCATGGACGATAATAAGGGCCCGAGGAAGCAAAATGAGAAAGATAAGGCTCCGAAGATATCGCCTACTGAGCCGACTTTGCATAGATCTCTGAACCCCTACAGACCGAAAATCCCATTCCCGAGCCGACTGTTAGAAGAGAAGGACCGCACCATGATTCGGGACCTTCATGCGATGTTGGCTAAGGCCAATGTAGACTTATCTCCTCCCGATGTGTTGAAGAAGATACCGGCTTACGCGAGATTTTTCAAGGAAGTGGCAGCTAATAAGCAGAAACTCGGAAACGGTGAAGAAGTGCTCGTGTGTGAAGCTGCAAGTGTCTTCCAACAGAACTTGCCGAAAAAAGAGAAGGATCCCGGGGGCTTCGTGATTTCTATGGCCTTCGGGAATGGGGAAGAGACATCAGGAATGCTTGATCTCGGAGCCGGCATTAATCTTATGCCACTCGTGGTTTATAATCGGCTCGGGCTTGGAGATTTGAAGCCCACCAGGATGCGCTTGCAGCTTGCAGACCGTTCGTTCCGTCATCCGGAAGGGATTGTGGAGGATGTGCTCGTCCGTGTGGGGAAGCTGATAGTCCCCGTGGACTTTGTGGTGCTTGATGTGGGGAACGCACAAGAAAACAGTAAGGAGCACGCCATCCTCCTCGGACGACCCTTTATGGCGACCACTGACACTGTCATTGATGTGAAGAAGGGAACCGCGTGCATGACCGTATTGGGAGAATCAATTTCAATTTCCGTGCGAGAGACTCAGCCTGATCCGCAAGCAAAATCTGTGGAAGAATGCATGTCCCTTAGGGCGATTGAGCAGTTGACTGAGGAAGCGTGTATGCGAGAGTACACGAAGAGGTTGTTGCAGGACCGTGGCCACATCGAGATGGGACGCCAAACCGACAGCCACACTACCCATTCCGAGACAAGTTCCAGAGAGCTGCCCCGATCCGAATGGGGCGAAAGATTCGAGTTGAC
>BKCP01007971.1:2185-34492 GCA_008636005.1 Striga asiatica | reverse complement strand
CTGGGCTCGCGCGCGGCATTCTGCTGGGGCGCTGGGGAGGCCTGCTGGGCTGCGGAGCGCTGGGCTGCGCTGGGCAGACCTGATGGGCGCGTGCGGGGAGCTGGGCTGCGTGGCTGGGCGCGTGGTCAGGGCCTGCTGCACGAGGACCATGGGCTCGGCGCGTGAATGACACTTGGACCGATTTTTGAGGCTTTTCTTGTGTCCAAATGACTTATAAAAATATACCAAGTGTTGGTTCGGACTTAGGCTTGGTCTCGGACCTCGTCCCGGGGCCTTGGGCGGGGTTGCGGCTCGAGTGGCTCGGTTAAGTTCTCGGTTTCTCGAACGAGGTCTAGGACTTGAATTCGCATATCATAATACTTCGAAAATTCTAAGTATTATGCTATTAGGACTCGGCATGTCCTAAGGCTCGATGACTAGGGTTCGGAACGAATGAAACTTATTTCGAATAAACATATCCGAACACTTAAAATGACTTAATATATTGTTGAGCACTTAGCATATACTTAAAAAATCTTGAATTTCTGAAAATTACAAATTTCACTTAAAAGTCAAGCAGTGAAAATCGTCTTAATAATATAATAATAATCAGGGCGTTACAACCTATCCTCCTTAAAATATTTCTGTCCTCGGAAATACAGAATTAGGGTACTAAGCCACTAAGTCAGAACTCATACTAACACTATGCACAAACGTGCAAAATAAGTGTACACAAGTACCACAGAATGTCTCAAAGCCAAAACTCTGGATTTCTGGCTATCGTAATTGATTTTGAATCTGGCACTAACATGTCCGGTCTTAACCGGATAGTCATGTGCACACTATGGGTGTAGCGCCCCATTTGTTTAAGGATTATTTGAGAATTATTTATTATTATTATTATTTATCTTTATTTGTTGTTATTATTATTTGTTGAATGCTAAATATTACTAATTTTCTAAATATTATTTAATTGCCAATTTGTAATTAAATGCCTAAATGTCTATTAAATGTCTAAATGCTATTATTATAAATTATTAATTATGTGTATTTTAAATATATATATATATATATATATATCCGGTTTTTTTATTTGTGCGATTAAATTTAATTATCGAGCCGAGGAATCTGTATTACGTCTACGTAGTCAGGCCCGAGAGCCGATACGTTTTAATTAACCGAACCCGCGAGCCTGATAAACCGTTGGCCCAACCCGCGTAACCCAGCCCGTGCGCCCCAGCCCAAGAAGAATGGCTCGCTCTCTCTCCCTTTGGTGCGTGTGTGAGTGTTATCTTGAGAAACAAAATTTTAACCCTAGTATATATATACATATCAGGTATCTTTCTCCCTCTCAACACTCATCCGCAGACAAAATCGAGAATCAGAAATCTCGTTTCTCTCTCTCGCAAGAAATCACGCCCTCAGCCCCTTTTCTTTTCTCTCTCGCTCGTTTTATCTTGAAATCCCATCATCGTAGCATCATCACCAATCATCTCGTCATCCTCCAGTCATCATCCTCACGCCACCATCTCGCCGCTGCGAACCAGCAGCCTCACCGTGGACCAGACCAGTCGTCATCACCATCATCGCGGCCCTGCTCGCGAGCCTCCTCCGCAATAGCAACACCACAGACGAGTCCTCCTTCCCCTCCGCCGCGCGCAGGCCCTCCCTCCGGCGAGTCCTCCACGACCGGCGCCTGCAAGCCCTCCATCGCCGCAGCTCTCTGCTTGCAAGCCGACGAGACTTCCCCTCCGGCGACCCTGCTGTCCCTCTGCCGACGACCAACGAGGCCCTGCGGCCGCGTCAAGCCCTGAGCCCGTGCCACCGCCTTGTGCCGCCGCGAGCTGCTCCTCGTCTCAAGCATCGAGCGCCGCAGCAACCGAGCAGTCGAGAATAGCCGCTACTGCACCTTCTTTCCCGGCGAGACGCGAGAATCCGTCGAGCCCTTCATCCCCGTTCGTCTTTTTCATTTCTGTTTTCCGAGTTTTCCCGAGAACGGAACCTAGTCGATCCCGTCTCGTTTAAATCGTTTATATGTTAATTGCTTATCGTGTTTTAAATGACGTGATGTGCCCTTGCAGTTTGATTTACGAGATGTGAATATGTTGCGATTAATGGGTTCGACATGAATTTATGTGAAAGAGATAATTTTATGTGTATTCGTATATATGTTCGGGATCTATTCAATTATGAGAAATTGAACGAGACCTCGAAAGTCGTGTAAGTCAGTGGATATTGGAACAAAGTCGAGTCCTTGGTCTTACGAGAAGGCCTTGGACGAGAAATTAATTGTATTGTGTTATGTGTGAATTGTCAATTTCGGTAATTGCTGTTTTGGTGTTTGAATTTTTAAAAATAGCTCGCTACTCGAAACGATTTGAAAATTTGAGGGTGATGTTTTCTGTTCATTAACAGCCTTAAGTAAAAATTTCTTGATTTTTAGAATCCTGTAGCTATTTTTAATAATTATTATGTAATCTGATCAGAATAGTGTTAATTGCATAATAAATTCATTCGTGAATCAAATGAGCTGAAATTCGAATATGTCATGCTTCTGTGACTTTTATATGTTGTGTTAAATGTTTAGAATTTTTGGACTTGATTTGATATGGGTAATAAATTATTTATCGAATCTGTTTAAAATTGTTTGAATTTTTATAAATCGGTTGTTTAATGAAAACTTCTGAAATTGTACTGAGATGCTTATTTTATGTGTAGAATCATGCTGGTAAAAGATGGGAATTTTTTAAATCTATTTTGATTCGGTTTTGATTTAAATTTGATAAACTATTGAATCTCGTATGAATTTTTAAAAATAGCAGCAGTTAATGTTAAGGGCTCAGATTTTTACACATTGCCTCTAGCATGATGTATGTTGTTATGTTAAATTTTCAAGTCCTGATTCATTCACTAGGTTCAGCTATAAATTCATGTGTGTTTTTGCTGAATACTTGTAGGAATTTTATAAATTTATGTGCTTTGAGTTTGAAGCTGAAATTTTGTGGTTTTACTAATTTCTGGGAGATGTAATTTTGGGAAAAATGTAAGAGCTTAAGTCGTAGGGTAACCTGACCATCTATTTTTATGTGATTAATGGTTATTATTTTTAAAATATGATTTTGAAATTTAAAATTGGTAATCGACTTGCTTTTCATTCTGTTGTGAATTTGACTTGGTCTATCCTTAGATGGATTTATGTGAACTCCCCTATGTGGTTTGGTTGAGTGTTGTACCGAGTCTAAGCGTTCCAACGTCCACAGGACTTCACGAACTACTTAGTCGAAACAAGTTCGACTAGGTCTGTTTTGTGTTTTCCGATTAAGTTAAGATATTGATTGTAGGATCTTGACATAATGTAGGTGTTTGAGGAGTCAAGCCTCGACCTACTTCCATTGCTTTGAGTTATCATCAATCCGGAATCCAGGTGGGTTGTTATTCTAAAATTACCTGTGCAATGTGTGTTTAAATATGTTTTTCTGATTTGGCGTGATCTATGTATGAACGTGAATATGTAGCCTATCGATGTGAGCTATTATGATGGCCATCGGTACGGTTGTTCCCGTCGATGTAATACGGTTGCCCTTGCGAGGCAAGTCTCCTTAAGACCTATTATGAAAGGCCGTGTCATTGCGTGGCACGTACTCTCGCCGTTAGGGTAATGAATCCCCTTTCCGCGACTATTATGAAAGATGTGTACACAGGAGTATTTATGTTATGATGGAGATGTGACATATGTGTATTGTTTGTGTTCATGCTGCGACCATGCCAATTTGACATATTATGAAATGTGCATTGCATAGTGTGAGTACGATAGTTAACTGTACTCACTCCCACCTGCTCGTAACTGATGCAGGTTAAGCAGTGGCGTGTGACGAGACAAGACGGGCGGTGGTCATTGCTTATTATACTTATTTATTATGCTTATTAAATTGCTTCCGCTTATTTATGAAATATGTTGGTATTGAACTTGTTTGGATTGGATTTTGAACTTTTTCATTTTGGAAAACTTTCGGATTTGGTTTACGATGAAAAACCCTACTTGATATCTGATTGAGTATGATCTGATGTTAAATTTTTCGATTTATGTGGTTAATGAAAATCGTTGAAAAATCGGGTAATGAATCCCCGTAGTTCAGTTATGACTTGAACTGTATTTATGAAAGGAATGAGTAATGTCAAAAATTTATGATTCGAAAAATAAGTTTCGAAAATTTTTACCTTGATTTTTGGAAAAGCCATGGATTTTCTTTAAAAATCGATTGGGGCGTTACACTGGGTGGCCGTGGCCGCCTCGGAACCTGGGGAGGGCCTTGGCCTCTCAACTCAGGTGATAAGTAGCTGTGGGGACTCACTTAGGGGTTGTTGCCCTTGGGCAGAACTTAAATCTCTGTATACATAACTAACTTGTCTGGGCATACACATGCCTGAGCCCGGGTGGAAACAACTTCCACTAAATTCGGGTCATGACAACTCGACCAAGAATAGGAGGTACTCAACCGTCCAGTTCCTAACTTTTCTTACATGCATATTTCTGAAATAACAGATATGAATATCTAGTTCTGATCTCGGCCTCTCTCTCTCAAGTGGCTTCCCACTCGTCATGGCGACTCCCGTAAACTTTGACGAGCTCTATGTCTTTGTTTCTTAGTCGCCGAACCTTTCGGTCTAGGACTGCTACTGGTCGCTCATCATATGTCACTTTCTTCCCAACATCCTTACTTGCCATAGTTCACGGTATGACTCGGGCCGTACACGTACTTTCTCAACATCGTGACGTGATGACGTCATGCACACCTGAGGGTTCTGAAGGCAACGCTAGACGCCAGGCTGTTATGCCAAATTGCTCGAGAATGTTAAAAAGGTCCTATAAAACGGGGCTGGAATTTCCCTTCTCCCTTACATACAACGTCCTTCATTGGCGTGACTTTCAAGAGTAACTTAACTCCTTCTTGAACATAAGCTCCCTTCTATGCTTGTTACGTAGGTTTCTTGTCTGCTTTGTGCCTCTCTCAGCCTCACTCGGATCTTGGTAACCTTCTGCACTGCGTCCTCGATCAACTAGGGACCGAGAACCTGGTTCTTGCCGACTTCATCCCAATAATGGGTGAGCGGCACTTACAATCGTACAAAACTGCGTACAACGTCTTTTGATCGACGAGTGATAGCTGTGAGTGTAGGCAAACTGTACAGTGGGTAACAACCTTTCCCACGAACTACTTCGAGCTAGGACACAAGCCCGAAGCATGTCCCCGAGCATTTGGAGGATTCTTTCCGACTGGCCATCGGTCTGTCGTGATATGCGGAGCTGAAACTCAACTTCGCGCCTACTTAATGGCACCACTATAAATAGTGAAACCTTATCTGGGGTTTGGGATAGTCAACACGGGCGTCGTCGTAAGCCTTGCCTTGAGATTCTGGAAGCTCGACTCACAAGGATCGCAACATTCAACTTTACTGACTTCCTCGTCAATTTGAGACAAGGGCAGGGCAAACTTGGAACCCTCTATGAATATTCTATATTAGCCAACTAGTCCGAGGAAACTCCAAACCTCAGTGGTCTTTCACGTGGTTGACTAGTTCCGAACTACTTTAATCTTTCTTGGGCCTACCCCAATCCTTCTAGAAGTGACAATGTGGCCTAGGGAAGCCACTTTGTCAAGCTACTTCGCACTCTAAGAACTTAGCATATAATTTCTCACGCCGAAGAGTCTCCATACAGTCCTCAAGTGCTTCACATGCTGTTATGGGCTTCTGGAATAGACCAGAATGTCATCATTAAGGATGATAACAAATTGGTCTAAGATGGGATGAAAGACACGGTCCATGAGACCCATGAATACCGCATGCGCATTGCTCTAGCCAAACGGCATCGCTACGAACTCGTGGTGTTCGCATCTAGTTCTGAAAGATGTTTTGGCCACTTTGGCCTTCTTGATCTTCGATAGATGATAACGAGAATGTAGATCTATCTTGGAAAATACGCTGTCTCCCCTTAGCTAATTGAATAAGCCCCCTATACTGGGGTTTGAATACTTGTTCTTCATCGATAACTGGTTCGATTCCTGGTGGTCAATGCACATTCTCGTGTACCCATCCTTTTTCTTGATAGAAAGGACTGGTGCTCCCCATGGTGATACGCTCGGTCAGATGAAATCGAGACTTCAACAGCTCCTAAATTTGAGCCTTCAACTCCTAAACCTCTTTGGCACCTCGCGCTATGGTGCTTTCGTCACTGGTCCCGCTCGAGGGACTAAGTCGATTGCGAACTCCTCCTGACGATTAGTTTGCCCTCCTGGTAGTTGTTCCGAGAAATAGTCCACCAATTCACGAACTATGGGTATATCTCTGGGCGTCAGCTTCTCCGAAGTCTTCCCAACGATGTTGACGAGGAAACCCTGACAATCTTCCCTCTGCAGAATCTTCGTCACCTTTGCCATGAAAATTACATGCTGTAAAGTTTGGGCCTCCGTCCTGAAAACGTGATGCGATCTCTCTCGGATAAGTGCAGTGTCATCTCCCGGTCACTACATCTGATGTTTGCGCGACACCTTGATAACCAATCCTTGCCTAGGATTTAGGACAAAATTCTCCATCTTGTTCACAACGCATCTTCTTCTACGGTTCTACCTCCGATACGATGCTTAGCCAGGGAATCCATGACTATCTCCCTCCCGAAGCTAGACAGTTCTGGAGGGGGTCGACAGTACTCCTTCCCTGGGCCCTCATGGCCGATAAACACTTGGCCGAGGCGAACGAATGCGTCGCCGGGTATCAGCATGCTTTCTTCTCCTTGGGGTCTAAGATGTGACGAGCGAATGCGCTCTCTTTAGCGAATTCACGATCGTCTTCCTCTACCGAGTGGCCTCCTGTTGAAAGGCACTAGAATCTTGCTTTAACTTTCCGCAAATAAGGTGTTGGAACCTGGCTTCCAGAATCTTTCTGTGCTAGTCCCAAGTCATTTCATCATACTTATCGTCTGTCACATACGCTAGTAGTCGTTCCACCAATCCCTGTAATTAGCCCACGACTACAGCCCGTTCTCGCTCAACGGGTGGGTCCAAAACTCTTGTGGGATAGCTTTTCTGGATAGCCACTATCTTTTGACGAGAAACAGTATAGCCAATTAAGAAATAGCTATACCATACTTGAAACGTATAATGAAGCTGAAAACACCTAGCTTGGCTAGAGTTCCAGTGTACTTAATTCTTCTGAGTTCTGGCTAGAGTTCTGACTTAGTCTAGAGTTCTGATTCAAACTGGAGTTCTGACTTAGGCTAGAATTCTTGGACTTAGCTGTTCTAGAGTTCTGTCTAGAGTTCTTGTCTTAGCTTATCTTTCTAGAGTTCTCCCTCTAGAGTTTCTCTTTCTTATAGGAGGATAGTTATCTAGACCCCATACTTGAACTTTGAACAAGCACTTGCAAAACTTAAAACGAAGTCTGGTGACTTACCTCGGAGTCAGCGCTGAGTGAGCGTGGCGTGGTCATGCTTTTTTTAAACTTTGAAAGTATACAGAAACACACTCTGCGCTCTGATACCAACTTCTGTAACACCCCGCCTTACTAGCTTTGAAAAATCAGAGTAAAATTTTCGCTTTTGATTTCGAAAGGTGGTGCGAGCTTGGTTTTCGAAAACACTAACTTGTTGCGGAATGAAATAGATAAAACTTACTTAACTTACTCACAAACATAAACTAAACATGCAACCAAAACTATCAGCTACGGATAATGGAATCACACATGCAATGTCTGAAATGTCTCGCACAGTCTAAGTCTGGCTAGCGGAAGCATCCGAAATACAGAAATACATGCATACATCTCTGAATAATACATGATCATAAAACTAGGACATAAAATGTGCGTAAAAAAGTCCTCGGCTATCATGACCACGCCTTGCCACGTCTGCTCACCCGACACGCTAGACTCCGATACCTGAAATAAGAAAGACTGTGGGAATGTGAGCACATCTGAATTCTCGTGGGAAAACTGGAACTGTAATAATCTTAACTGTAAACATAAACTTAAAAGTAGCATAAAATAAATAAGTTGTACTGAACTGTAAACTTTTCTTAAACTTTAGCTTTGGTCAAACGACCCTTACTCGGCCCTCGGCCGCTCATGTGCACACCCCGATGGGATATTAAGGCCCTTGGCCTCCACCGGTACCAGGTGAGACTCGGAAGGCCCTTAGGTCGGCCCCTCACCTGGGAGAACTAACTGTCTCGAACATACCTCTGCCATGGTACATATATTATAAATGATGTTGAATCTAGTACATGACCCCCACATCTCCGCAAGACCAGTACTGAATAAGACATCATCAATAATACACTAGATCGTGGCTTCAATATATAAGAGTTGAAGTGAAATCTATGGTCAGAAGACCCTCGGCCCTCGGCCGCTCGTGTGCACACCTCGAATGGGATATTAAGGCCCTTGGCCTCCACCGGGCACCAGGTGAATAATAAGGTCCTCGGCCCGCTCACCTGGGAGAACAAACTGGACCACAAACAGGATAATTCAACCGTTTGGATAAATATCTTACTCACGTAACTTATACAGGATAACTGAAATGCGCAATGTAACGCCCCCTGTAAAGGCTCCCACCTGGTAACTGAAAATATCTGGACTGATGGAAGTGCTCGAAACTGTAGTAGCGGTCAGAGGCTCGACTCTCCTTAGGCTACATAAAAATATAAGTAAAATATGCTAAGTATTGTGCTCAAAATAATTATTATATATGCTCGATCTAGATGCTTGACCGGATGAGTTAGACTGTTAAGGGATTTTTCTTAAAAATATTCTAAGTCCGGAATCTTAACCAGTATCGCTGAACTGACTGGACTGGCTCGGAGAAATACTGAAAATTCTCCGGAACACGCTCGGACCGGGAAAATTCGAACCAAACAGCTCGGACTAAAAACTGACTCGAACCGCCTGTCGAACCGGCCAGTTTGCTGGTTCCTCCCCAATCTGATTAGAGTGTTTAGGATTTATTTTTCTTTTTTGTGTTATCAATACCAATTCTAAATTCCGAACCGGCTTCCTCGAGAGATCGATCCGGGAAACGAATCCTTCGATTCGGTACTCGGTAATATAACAATTTGTACACTACAACCCTGTCGTGCGGCTGGGCACGGACAGGTGCGGATGGGCGCGCGGCAGACGTGGACAGAGGCCGCGCGGGCGCTGCAGGGAGCACTGGAGGGTTCTGAGGCTAGGCGGGCGAGGCTGGGCGCGACAGACACTTGCTAGGGTCGACCTGGGCATGACACAAGGCTCTGGGCGAGTGACCTCGCGTGCGGGGACTATGATGATGATGTGGTCATCGACCCATCCGAGCCCGACGAGTCGCGCGAAAGCCGTGAGAAGAAGCGCGCGAAGGCCCGGGATGAGTACCGAGACCGAGCCAAGAGAACCCGGAGAGGCTACGCGATGGGAGATGCGCACACAGTCGCGTATTGGGCCGATGGTGAGAGCGAGAAGATTGGGCCCGGGAAAGTGGGCGAGTGGTGCAAGGCATGCGCGAGAGATCGTCGCAAGCAACGCACGATGGCTAAGGCAAATGGTGCACGAGGGGAGGATGTAGGGTGGCTAGCGTGCACATGGGACGGTGGCGATAAAGTAAGTGCGCGAGCGGGAACAAGCGCGAAATGGCGCAGAGCGATAGAGGAATGGGTCGACCAGGTCGACGAGGCGAGCGAGCGCAACACGCGCATATGTGGCAGGCACGCGCTCGAGGTAAAGGGCGAGCGTGAGGACGACACTAACCAGGTAGGAGTGCGGGGCACTCGCTGGCTGGGGCACGCGCGAAAGAAGGGGCGCGCGTGTGGCGCGAGAAGGCTCACTTGCAGCGAGGGCGGTAACACGCGAAGCACGTGGGAGTTGGATGGCGTGAGTCCTCGAGGGACTAGGAAAGGCGCGACGACTGAGGAGAATCCGCGCGACTTGAGGCGCAAGGCAGAAGACGCGTGTGACGCGTGGGACGCAGGAGAAGGCCAAGACCTCGGAGGACAAAGACTAGCCGTGATGGCTAGGGTTTGGTCGAGGCACGCGGCACAAAGGGACGCGCGATCCTTCTAGAAGGCCTAGGGCCGATTTCCCTTAGTAGCTTAGGAATCATAGTTTGGTTAGGATATGGAATAAAAGGCACGTGCCTAAGTAGTTTAGGTACGTCTATATTTACTAGGTATTTACTTTCCTTAGGACTTTATTTGTTTACCTGCATTAGGAGTTCTTCTTAGACTAGGATTAGATCTAATTGGTGTCTATAAATACCACCCATATGTCATTCGAAAGTTATGATTGAAAAGTAATGGAAAATCGTTCGTGAGAACGAATCTCGTGTGTTTAGAATTCGTAAGAGTTTTATCATACAACCGAGTTGGCAAGGCTAAGACCCGAACCATCTCAAAATCGTGAGAAGATAAGGCTAATAACCGAATCGTCCACACCTATCACCTAAAAGGTGCTGTGGCAAAGCATCGTACGAGGCAATCGAGTTGGGGAAACACACGATCCTTCATCAATTGTGCTTTCATTGAGAGGTGTTGATCGTGTGTTTTGTTTAACTTTTTCTATTTTCTTCTTTTTCGATTATTTTTTTCCCTTTTTCTTTTCGTGAGTTTGGTTCGTGAGTATAAAAAAAAAAGAAAATTTATACATAGTGTGCGTGAGTTTTGTTCGAGTGTTATAAAAAAAAAAAGAGAGAGAAGCCATGACAAACCGAGAGAGATTCGAGATGTTGGAGGAGAGCATGAGATCCCTTGGCGATGGCCAACACGCGGCCAACGAGAATTTTGCGAAGTTGGAACTCATGGTGCACGACCTCGCAACACAACTTGCTCGAGCCACACGACGACCGCGAGGGAGCCATAGGTCGTGTTCGACCACGGCTAGATCGAGCAGCTCCGAGACTAGCCGTGAGGACCACGACCGTCGATCGAGGGGGACACGAGCGTCGAGTCGACGCAAGGAGAGGAAGGTCGAGAAGCCGAGGCTTACTATGCCTATGTTCACGGGAACCGACCCGGACGCATGGTTAAGTCGAGCCACGCAATATTTCTAGATCAATGACGTGCCCAAATCCGAACGAGTCAAAATCGCCGCCTACTATCTCGATGGAGAGGCGAACATTTAGTGGCAATGGATCTCACACGTCTACCAAGACAAGGGCGTGAGAGTACATTGGAGGGATTTCGAGAAAGAGATCATTACGCGCTTTGGATCGAGCCAATACCATGACTACGACGAGGCACTCACTCGAATACGTCAAGGTGGTAGTCTTCGTGATTACCAAAAAGAGTTCGAGCGCATTGCTAGTCGGGTGCGCGATTGGCCCGAGAGTGCATTAGTTGAAGCGTTTGTGGGCGGGCTCAAACCCGAGCTGGCCGCCGAGGTACGATTGGACCAACCGAGGTCGATGCGAGCTGCCATGGAGTCGGCACGAATGCGCGAGGACCATCTGGTTGCGGTCCGCAAGACGAGCCGCGGAGACGGACGCGTCGAGACACGACGCGCGAGCACGGTTCCGGATCCACCGCCGCTGGCCGAGGACGCAAAGGTGACCGAGGCAACACGACCGTCGAGTTACATGCGACGCCTTGGTAATGATGAGATTCAGAGACGGCGCGAGAAGGGCCTATGCTTCTCGTGCAATGAGCCGTTCACGCCCGGGCACCGATGCAAAGGTAAAGAGGTTTACCTACTCGATACATGCGAGCCCGAGGAAGAACGTGAGGAAGGAGGAAACTTGTATTTGAACCAGCAATTGGAGATGCTGCACATGGTCAAAGCCGAAAAAGGACCTAAGATGATGAGGTTCGAGGCTGAGATTGTGGGACGAAAAGTCGATGTGTTGGTCGACACTCAATTTTATTAGCTTGGACTTCACCACAAGGCTTGAGATTCCAATGACCGGGGTTGTACCATTTGGAGTACGAGTTGCAAACGGCGAAGAACTTTGGAGTTCGGAGCTATACAAGGACGTCCCCATACAAGTGCAAGGTGAAGAGCTAAAAGTGGACTTGTTCGCACTGGAGCTTGGAGGACACGAGGTGGTGTTAGGAGTCCAATGGTTGGAGACGCTAGGGCCCATAGTTACCAATTTCAAAACGGGAACGATGGAGTTCAAAAGGGCCAAGAAGAGGATCAAGCTGTGTACTAGCAACGAAGGAACCGAGCTGGTCGAATTGAATAGTCTACAATTCATTCTCCTGGAGGACAAGGTCAAACTCAAAGGGGGATGGACTGAAGAGAATGTGGTCATCGACCCATCCGAGCCCGAGGACGAGTCGCGCGAAAGCCGTGAGAAGAAGCGCGCGAAGGCCCAGGATGAGTACCGAGTCCGAGCCAAGAGAACCCGGAGAGGCTACGCGATGGGAGATGCGCACACAGTCGCGTATTGGGCCGATGGTGAGAGCGAGAAGATTAAGCCCGGGAAAGTGGGCGAGTGGTGCAAGGCATGTGCGAGAGATCGTCGCAAGCAACGCACGATGGCTAAGGCAAATGGTGCACGAGGGGAGGATGTAGGGTGGCTAGCGTGCACATGGGACAGTGGCGATAAAGTAAGTGCGTGAGCGGAAACAAGCGCGAAATGGCGTGGAGCGATCGAGGAATGGGTCGACGAGGTCGACGAGGCGAGCGGGGGCAAAACGCGCATATGTGGCAGGCACGCGCTCGAGGTAAAGGGCGAGCGTGAGGACGGCACTAACCAGGTAGGAGTGCGGGGCACTCGCTGGCTGGGGCACGCGCGCAAGAAGGGGCGCGCGCGTGGCGCGAGAAGGCTCACACGCGGCGAGGGCGGTAACGCGCGAAGCATGTGGGAGTTGGATGTCGTGAGTCCTCGAGGGACTAGGAAAGGCGCGACGACTGAGGAGAATCCGCGCGACTTGAGGCGCAAGGCAGAAGACGCGTGTGACGCGTGGGACGCCGGAGAAGGCCAAGACCTCGAAGGACAAGGACTAGCCGTGACGGCTAGGGTTTGGTCGAGGCGCGCGGCACAAAGGGACGCGCGATCCTTCTAGAAGGCCTAGGGCAGATTTCCCTTAGTAGCTTAGGAATCATAGTTTGGTTAGGATATGGAATAAAAGGCATGTGCCTAAGTAGTTTAGGTAAGTCTATATTTACTAGGTATTTACTTTCCTTAGGACTTTATTTGTTTACCTGCATTAGGAGTTCTTCTTAGACTAGGATTAGATCTAATTGGTATCTATAAATACCACCCATATGTCATTCAAAAGTTATGATTGAAAAGTAATGGAAAATCGTTCGTGAGAACAAATCTCGTGTGTTTAGAATTCGTGTGAATTTTATCATACAACCAAGTTGGCAAGGCTAAGACCCGAACCATCTCAAAATCGTGAGAAGATAAGGCTAATAACCGAGTCGTCCACACCTATCGCCGAAAAAGTGTCGTGGCAAAGCATCGTACGAGGCAATCGAGTTGGAAAACACACGATCCTTCATCAGACTGGCACGACGCTACCGGGCGTTGTGCATGTGACATAGGCCTGTCAGGGGCTGTTACCGCGCTCACGGGCACAGACGCGCGCTATCGGGCACAGTCTCGTGCACTGGGACTGCTGCGTGCCGCGCCTACTTGTTGCGGGCACGAGCACCGACGGCAAAGCTAGCCTCTGCATGGCGCGGGGGCACGCGGACAGGCACGGTGATGAAGGATCGTGTGTTACGTCTAGCTAGATTTGCTCGAAATCCGCGCCGACGCCTTGGTCCCTTCGCAATAAGTTGCTAATACGCGCGCCGACACCTTCGTACTTCGCGATAGGTGTGACGAAACTCAGATGTTGGTCCTATTTCAATCACGAACTCTATGTAAACTCACAAGAGAAAACACACGAGAACTTTGAACACAATGTTCGACTCTTTTCTATTTTCTTCAACTATTATTTCGAATGGTACATAGGTGGGTATTTATAGATACCAAATAGATCTAATCCTAGTCTAAATAGAACTCCTAAATCATGCAAGTAAATGAATCCTAATGCAACTAAACATCTTGGGAATAAAGACTTTCCTAACAATTAAAAGACTAATAGGAAACTAATAGGCACATGCCCTTTATTTGGACTCCTAACCAAACTAAGACTCCTAAGTATGCTAAGTAGGTCTCACCCAAATCCTTTGCTTGCCCGGCAAGACAATCGCGCGCCCCAAACTCTAGCCATTCGTGTCGCGCCGCCTCGCCAGCCCTACTCCTAGTTGTGCGCGGTATCGCGCGCGCGCACCTCTTACGCATCGCCATCCATGCGCGCTGCGCGCCCTCGCCCATTAGCCCGCGCGTGCTCGCCCCTCACGCGAGTGCCTCGCACGTCCCCTCGCTCGGTCTCACTTCCTCGCTCGCTCATCGCACTGGTCGCGTCCCAGCCACGTGCGCATGTGTCGCGCACGACCGCCTCGTCGTCCTCGTCATCCCACTCGACCAGCGCATCGCGCGTGACTCCCATCACCGCGCCCTGCTCGCACCTGCTCCTCGGGTTCATAGCGACATCCCAATTCACTCGTGCATCTGTGCCATCGCAGCCGTCCAAAGTGCACGCTGTCCACCCTACATCAACCCCTCGTGCACCATTGGCATTAGCTCGCATTCGTCGTGCGCGTCCCTCTCTTGCGCACGTCTTGCACCAATCACCACCCACCTTCCCGGGCACGATCACCTCACTCTCGTCGTCGGCTCAAGCCTCGTGTTCACGCGCACTTCCCGTCACGCACCTCTTCTTCACCCGGTCTAGACTCACACGCCTCGCGGCTCGATTGCCGCGTCCCGCCGGTATACGCGCCTTAGTGCGTGCGCACACCCTCCTAGCCCGTGCCCGAGCCCTTTCTTGCCTAACCTCTCGCCATCTCTCGAGGCCATCGTGGTTCTCGTCCTCGGGTTCGCCGGGGTCGATGACCACATCTTCATCTTTCCCGCCCTCTTCGAGAATTTCCTTGTCCTCAAGGATAATGAAATTGATCTCGTCAACTTCATCGGGCTCTTCTCCTGGATTCTCAGGTTGTAGCTTGACTCGCTTGTGGGCTCGTCCAAATGTCATAGTGCCCTTCTTGTAGTTGGTCGTGACAGATCCCAACGTCTCGAGCCATTGAACTCCAAGTACTATGTCCGGTCCCGTCAAAGGTAAGGCATAAAGATCAACCTTTAAGTCATAGCCTTGTGCAAATATGGGAACTCCTTTGTATAGCTCGGAACTTCTGAGTTCTTCTCCGTTTGCAACCTTCACCCCGAATTGCTTTATGTTCGTCACCGGCGTCTTTAATCCTTTGGACAGCTCCTTGTCTATGAAATTTAGTATCGTACCGTTGTCCACTAGCATGTCAAGTTCCTCGCCTTGTATGATTGCTGTGAATCGTATCATCTTTGGCCCTCTTTCTCTCTTCTTGCTCTTAATCACATGTAGCAAGGTCTCCTTTCGCTCCATATGTTCGTACTCCTCACGTTTCGGTTCATCCTCATCAAACTCAAGCAAGAACACTTGCTTACCCACACCTATGGCCCGGTGTGAACTTCTCATTGCAAGTAAAGCATAAGCCTTTCTTGCACCTTCGTTGAATCTCTTCGGTCGTAAGTCGTCGCATGTGGCTTGTGGTTCTCGTGCCATCCTCGGTCGGCTTGGTCTCGGCACGTGGGGTCATCTCGTCGGCCGCAGCGCTCGGGCGCCGTGCATCCGTACGTCCTTCGCCTTTCTTGGCCTTACGCACCGCAGCAATGTGGTCCTCGTGCAGTCGCGCGGATCCGCTCGTGTGGACCTTGGTCTATCCAACCTCACCCCAGCCGCTAGCTCGGCTTTTAGTCCTCCAATAAATGCGCCTACTAATGCGCTCTCGGGCCAGTCTCGTACCCGACTTGCAATGCGTTCGAACTCCTTTTGGTAGTCTTGGAGGCTACCGTTTTGACGAATTCGGGAGAGCGCCTCGTCATAGTCATAGTAGTCACTCGTGCCAAAACGTGTGACCAACTCCTTCTCGAAATCTCTCCATTGAATGTGCTCGCCCTTGGTCTTGTACACATGTGACACCCATTGTCACCACGTGTTTGCTTCACCATCGAGATAATAAGCGGCGATCTTGACTCTCTCGGATTTGTGCACGTCATTGATCTCGAAAAATTGCATGGCTCGATTTAACCACGCGTCCGGGTCGGTCCTCGTGAACGTAGGCATCGTGAGCTTTGGTCGTGCATGGCCTCAGTCGTCATGGTGGTGCGTTGCGCGTGATGCGCGGGTCCTCCGTGATCGTCCATCATCGTCTTCGTGGTCGGTCCCGGGGCTGCTCGATGCCGCGGTCGATCGCGAGGTGTGGCTCCTTCGCGGTCGGCGTGTCATGCCCGTGAGTTGCCCGGCTATATCATGCACCATGAGCTCGAGTTTAGCGAAATTCTAATTGACAAGGTGTTGGCCATTGCCAATGGACTTCAAACTCTCCTCCAAGGCTTCGATCCTCTCCTTATGTGTCATCATCTTCGACTCTTTTTTTTTTATATACTCATGAACAAATGAAAAATTTGAAAGAAAGAAAAATAGAATGGGGAAGAAAAAGTTCAACCCAACACACGATCAATCACTGTCAATGAAAGCACCAATGATGAAGGATCGTGTGTTACGTCTAGCTCGATTTGCTCGAAACCCGCGCCGACGCTTTGGTCCCTTCGCAATAAGTTGCTAATACGCACGCCGACTTCGTACTTCGCGATAGGTGTGACGAAACTCGGATGTTGGTTATATTTCAATCACGAACTCTATGTAAACTCACAAGAGAAAACACACGAGAACTTTGAACACAATGTTCGACTCTTTTCTATTTTCTTCAACCATTATTTCGAATGGTACATAGGTGGGTATTTATAGATACCAAATAGATCTAATCCTAGTCTAAATAGAACTTCTAAATCATGCAAGTAAATAAATCCTAATGCAACTAAACATCTTGGGATTAAAGACTTTCCTAACAATTAAAAGACTAATAGGAAACTAATAGGCACATGCCTTTTATTTGGACAACTAACCAAACTAAGACTCCTAAGTATGCTAAGTAGATCTCGCCCAAATCCTTTGCTTGCCCGGCAAGACAATCGCGTGCCCCAAACCCTAGCCATTCGTGTCGCGCCGCCTCGCCAGCCCTACTCCTAGTTGTGCGCGGTATCGCGCGCGTGCACCTCCCACGCGTCGCCATCCATGCGCGCGGCGCGCCCTCGCCCATTAGCCTGCGCGTGCTCGCCCATTCGCGCGAGTGCCTCGCACGTCCCCTCGCTCGCTCATCGCATTGGTCGCGTCCCAGCCACGTGCGCATGTGTCGCGCACGACCGCCTCGTCGTCCCACTCGACCAGCGCCTCGCGCGTGACTCCCATCACCGCGCCCTGCTCGCACCTGCTCCTCGGGTTCATCGCGACATCCCAATTCACTCGTGCATCCGTGCCATCGCAGCCGTCCCAAGTGCACGCTGTCCACCCTACATCCACCCCTCGTGCACCATTGGCCTTAGCTCGCATTCGTCGTGCGCGTCGCTCTCTTGCGCACGCCTTGCACCAATCACCCACCTTCCCGGGCATGATCACCTCACTCTCGTCGTCGGCCCAAGCCTCGTGTTCACGCGCACTTCCCGTCGCGCACCTCTTCTTCACCCGGTCTAGACTCGCACGCCTCGCTGCTCGATTGTCGCGTCCCGCCGGTATACGCGCCTTAGTGCGTGCTCACACCCTCCTAGCCCGTGCCCGAGCCCTTTCTTGCCTAACCTCTTGCCATCTCTCGAGGCCATCGTGGTTCTCGTCCACGGGTTCGTCGGGGTCGATGACCACATCTTCATCACACGGGGCCGGCACTGCACGCGCGATAGGCGCGACTAGTGACCGTGACCGACCCTTGGCCACTATTTTTCAACTTTTCTAGTGAAATAAAGTATGAATCAACATAACATAATAAAATATGCTTAAATATGTTGAGAAGCCCTAGGAGTTCTCGGGTCTATATGCATGTGGTCCGGTAGGGCCGTTAGGGCACGTGTGGACCTAGGGTCACCAAACCCACTACTCTATCTTGCACAAATGACTATGTCCGAGTTATATACATGTAAAAATATGATTTTTAAGGTTTGGATGTTAGGCTTAACATGCATGTACATTAAAGTGGCTCGGGAGCTACAAATCGCATATTTTCGAAGGCTAGTTGACCGAGTAAATGAACTCCAAAAATTCTTAAACTTACACATCCTATTTCTCATGATTTTTAAGTAACATTTAGCTATTAATCTCGGTTTTTCTAGGCTTGTGGCTAAAAATCCGAAAATAAGGTATTTAATCCCTTAAAATCGAAATTCATGGGAAGTGACATGCTTGGGTCCATTTCTCTTCATGATAAACCATATTTAATCATATAATGACTAATGGAAGAGAGTTTGTTAAACTTACCTTCACCAAAAATCGAAAATGGCGAGAGGGTCTTGGCTAGGGCTTGGTGTGGCTCTCTTGGGCTTATGCGAGCTATGGTGGCTTTGAGCTGAAAATGGTGGACTCTAAGGACTTATAAAAATCCCAGGAACTCTTGGAAAGTGATAAGTCTCAAAAGAAACCGTGTGCAGGGCTAGAGCTCGGTGGTGGTGCTCCTCGGGTGGCCTTGCGCGCGTGAATGATTAAGGTAAGGTCTCCTTGGTTTTGCTCTATCTACTCTCAATATTGCTAAGTATTCTAAGTGCCAAATACTGGAAAAATGCTGAGGGGAAATATTTTAAACGTTGGAAGTGGAGGGACCAAGACTAAAGTGAGGGTGAGTGCGGGACATCCCATTATTTTATGTTCATAGGTGTTGGTGATGTCTTGCAAGACTTGGGTGGTCAAATCTCGGTTTTTGGGTGGTCCTCCTAGGGGTTTTCATAGCACAAATGCTTAGAAGTATGTTTTGTCTTGTGTGAAGTGAATGGGGGGGCATTGTAGTAACCAAGACAATATTTTATTAACATGTCTCCCCACTAATCTTGGTCTTGAGCTAACATGACTTTGACTTTGACTTGGCTAGGGCCAATTGGATCGAAAATGTCCCTTAATAAGCTGACTATATTCACAAAAATTTAGGCCCTAGAGAAGTGGCCTAAAAATGGTGTTTTGGGCCTTGGAAGCTAGACTGGTCACGCTGGCGCTGGGCCTAGGCGCTGGGCTCGCGCGCGGCATTTTGCTGGGGCGCTGGGGAGGCTACTGCACGAGGACCATGGGCTCGGCGCGTGAATGACACTTAGACCGATTTTTGAGGCTTTTCTTGTGTCCAAATGACTTAGAAAAATATACAAAGTGTTGGTTAGGACTTAGGATTGGTCTCGGACCTCGACCCGGGGCCTTGGGCGGGGTCGCGGCTCGAGTGGCTCGGTTAAGTTCACGGTTTCTCGAACGAGGTCTAGGACTTGAATTCGCACTTCATAATACTTAGAAAATTCTAAGTATTAAGCTATTAGGACTCGGCATGTTCTAAGGCTCGATGACTAGGGTTAGAAACGAACAAAACTTAATTCGAATAAACATATCCGAATACTTAAAATGACTTAATATATTTTTTAGCACTTAGCATATACTTAATAAATCTTGAATTTCTGAAAATTACGAATTTCACTTAAAAGTCGAGCAGTGAAAATCGTCTTAATAATATAATAATAATCAGGGCGTTACAGACTAGGTCGCGACTACGAGTTGACTCACGAGTAGCGAGTTGGAAGGGTCACTGGGCTGATGCTCTGTTAATGTTGCGAGTCGCGACTTTGGCTCTGTTAAACTCGCGACTTTGCACTTGCGCGTCACGACTTTGCTGCAAGCCGCGACTTTGGCTGCACGACATGATTTTACGTTTTGGGCTCGTCCGAACTCAGAATTGAGTTTCGTTTTTTTCTACGCGATGCCAACGAATCCTTCTATTCAATTATGCTCTCGAAACCAATTCTTCCTATTGATAAAATATGCCTGAAGCTCCCGACCTACACACCAAAAACGACAAAACATGAAGAAAACCAAAAAACAAACGAAAAACACCTAAAGACTCAAAATGAAGGAAAACACATAATAAAACACGAAACGGACTAAAAACAAAAGAAAACGACCTATAACGGGAGGGGGGTGTGGGGAAAAATAGGCAAAACAAACACGAAAAATGCAACAAAAATGAGACAAACAACTCCCCTACATTTAAACCTTTGTTTGTCCCGAACAAAAAGAAAAGAAAAGAAAAGACACAAAACTAAAAACGAGCCTGGACATCAGTCATTAACAAAATAAGCCTCAAAATTTTCAACTTCAACAACGAGCATTCAAATGGCACATACGTGCATTACACAACTACATGCTTGATCACTATACTTCGACATGGCGTTCTCTCAAGTATCGGAATATATATGTGTGCCTCAGTCGAATTCTTATACAGATAATGATAGGTGCACTCAAATTGGTCGATAACAAGTTCAATCATATGCTTGCCCATTGTCTAACTTCTACTCTATATCAATCAAAATCGAAACTAGTGCATCACAAGGTCTTTTCGGTTTGTAACATAGGCTATTTGGATAGGTAGGATAAATATAGGCAAAGTGGCTCGAATTCATTACATAGACATCTTACCCCAAGAATCGTGCACTCAGCCGGTTTCTCAAACATACCGGATCCTCCCCCACACTTTTCATAAACCACACGTTTCACCCATCTTATTTCATTTTTTTCTTTTTTTTTTGTTTAAACCTTATTGGACATTTTATAATCCATTTGGCTACATTTTTATATCTTTTTTTTTTGTCAAAAAACATAAACACAACTCCAACAATCACCCCCTCCAATTCTCAACCCGCAACTCGTCAACGTCATCATCACGAGGTTATAAAAAAAAATCAAATAAGACTAAAAAAGGGGAGACTAGAGAATATTATTTGCAGAGAAAGATTATAATAGAAAATTACAATAAACGCCTTAATCATATACACAGTTCACAATTCTAATCGATTTATTTCAACGCAGACTCAGGGCAAGTTCTAATCAAACTAGAGCACGACCGATGTATCTCAAGAAACAAATAAGGCTCAAACCTCACTAGGTAAATATATGAATGCCAATCAAATCTATCGACCAATCATTTCATCAAGCTATACCGCATATGACCAACATCACAGCTCATCAAATTCATCAAACATGTCTTAACCAATCTTGAAATTTCCAAAGTCCATACTCACAAAACACACAAACTGACACAAGACAAAAACAGAAGAAAAGGCAGAAAGGGAAAAAACTCAAGAAAGACAAGAACAGGAAAAGGTGTGCAAACCAAAGATGCATCGAGTAGAGTAAGCATTCCCATGCTAGCTGCTCGCTTATGCTCAACCTAGAACCTTGATCTTTCATGTTCATCTGAAATACCCTGCTCGAGCTCTCGAACTCGTTCCTGCCAAGAGAACGACAAAACTCCAAAACTCTCATTATTCAAAGATAAAACTAAAAAGAAAAAAGAAAATAAGTACGAAAGCGATGAAACTTGGGCTACCTCTTAAGAAGCGCTTGTTTAACGTCATTAGCTAGACGAAACCCATGAGAAACTCAGCCGGAGTCAATAAAGAAGTGACGTTCGTGCCATGACTTCGTATTTTCTAGAAATGGCAGCATGAGAAGTGTGGCAAGAAGGCAGACACAGTGGATTCGGGTGGCTGTGTTCTTGAAGAAGCAAGTGTGGGCACGAACAATCTCCAAATACTGACGAATATCTTTGTTCACCAACACTCTATAGTCAACCTCGGAAAATATGAAAATATCCATAGAGCATGTCGAGCTATATCCGTCTCTATCAGTTGCACAGGGTGGTGGCTCAGAATATAGACCCTCCAACTCGATCATAGGAGGGGAATCCTGAGGAAATGTAAACTCGGGAACATCTCGATCAGGCTCAAGAATCTCCTCCACTAGTGTGTCACTCTCGTTATGTGGGTCCACGACTTCTTCGTCGTCAAGCTCGCTCATACGCATCGACTTACATGTTCAGACAGCATGCGTAGGATGTGGATCATTGATAGGGGCGGGCCTCATTAGCTTGTGATTCTATGCGGTCGATGCATGTTGTTAGGCTCTCCAATTGCGCGCTCAACCGAGTACATCTGAGTTCAATCTCTTCATCTCGAATTGCTTGTGCCATCACTGATCGAGGATAAGATCAAGTTTAGCATTGTATTTTGAAGAGTCATCCTCGCGCTCAGCGAAAGACATGGGCTCCGGATGTGGGTCCACAACCATTGGCTCGTCGGCTTGTGACTCGATAGAGTCGACGCGCCTTGCTAGACTCTCCAATTTCTCGCTCAAACGGGCACGTCTGAGCTCCACCTCCTCTTCTCGGTTTTTTTGGGCCATCATCCGATCAAGGATTAGATCAAGTTTCTTGTTGAATGCAGCCTCTTCTTCTAAAGCTGTTATAAAGGTAAGAATCCAGTCGAGCTTCTCATTATGCTCTGAGGATCGCTCCTTAAATTCATAGGTCTACTAAACCGGTGCCAAACTCCATTGCTGCTCGAAAGAATACATGTAAGATTGGTCGTAGTACCCAGAAGTGTAGCTCAGCCCATTATTCCAGTAAAGAGTGTGCGGGGAGGAGAAAACGTTGTTCGGGTTCATTTATCCCTTCGGTCAATATCCTTGCACACAAGAACAGAACAACCATGCGAAGGCACAAAAAAAGAAGAAAAAAAGAAGACAAAAACAAAAACAAAGAGAAAAACAAAGATGCAGAAAAAGAACAAAAAAACGAAAAACAAAAAATAAAGAGAAACACAGAAAATAAAATCAATACCAAAACTATATATCCTACTTGCCTTCCCCGGCAACGGCGTCAAATTTGTTGTAGCAAATTATTTTCTTTTTACCGAGTATCGAATCGAAAGATTCGTTCCCCGGGTCGATCTCACGAGGAAGGTGGTTCAGAATCTAGGAATGGTGTTGAGAACACACAAAAGAAAAATAAATCCTAAACATACTAATCAAGATGGATTTTTTTAACTAACGACTAAGAAATGCATAAAACATAAATCTACCTAAAATGTAAATTAGAAAATGATAAAGAAACTAGGGAGTTGGGGATAATTAATTAAAGTTCTATTCGTAAAACCGGGACATTAATCGTTCGATTCTAGATTGACGCTCTCGCTTAAATGTCTAGCGGTTCGCTCCCAATTACTCTTTGTAACAAGGGATTGAACATAGACGAGCAAGTTCGAGCATACAACACCGGCCAATTATCCAATCCCAATAACTTTTCGTAACAACGGAAGGGATATCGACAAGCCTGTACTTCAATCCGAAACCTATAGACTATTCAATTACTAAATCGTCTATCTCGTGCGAGCCTAGTTCTACAACTCCTCCCCTTTTGGTTCTAGGAGTCACTAATTGAATTAGAAGGGGTTTAATCAACTTATCATTTAGAATCAACAAAATCCTAACTCGACAAATCAATATTCAATCGTTTCCAATCGCATGATCGAAGTGCCACCCTTCGATTATATCAAACTATCAAGCATGAATTCATCAATTTCTAATTTAAACAACTCGCATAAGAACGAACAAATTAAAGCCCAACAATTACGAAATTAACCAAAAACAATCATCCCATATCCCTAGCAATCGGAATTAGCTAAGTAAATTACATTCGACACAATCAATCACAACAACCCAAGCATTTGTATTCATAGATTAAATGAAAAGTAAAGCTTACTATTGATAAAGAAATCCAATGTTGAATCAAAAGTATGAGCTTAATCCGAAGAACTAGAGAACAATTCATGAAGAAATTAAAGATGAAAAGTTGAGTTTTTGGAGAGAAAAGTTGAAAGGAACGATATTGGGGGTTCTTCCCTAAGTCTGGGGGGTCATTCCAATATATAGGGCTCGAATAACCGAACAAAAATGAGAAAAAATGGAAAAAAATAAAAACAGGGTCGACTGGGTCGCAACTCGCGAGTTGGCAGGGTCGCTGGGCTGATCGGAGGCTCTGTTAAAGTCGCGAGTCGCGACTTTGCACTAGCGAGTCGCAACTTTGGCTCTGTTAAAGTCACGAGTCGCGACTTTGCTGCGAGCCGCGACTTTGGTTGCACTGCATGATTTTACGTTTTAGGCTCGTTTCGGATCGTCCAATCTCGGAATTGAGTTTCATTTATTCCTACGCGTCACCAACGAACCCTTCTATTCAATTATGCTTTCGAAACCAATTTTTTCTGTTGAGAAAATTTACTCGAAGCTCCCGACCTACACACCAAAAACGACAAAACACGAAGAAAATCAGAAAAATAAATGAAAAACACCTAAAGAGTCAAAATGAAGAAAAACACATAATAAAACATGAAACGGACTAAAAACGAAAGAAACGACCTAAAATGGGAGAAAAAGAAAAGCAAAACAAGCACGAAAAATACAAAAAAAATGGGACAAACAATATACCTGGTGCTAAGAAATTTGCCTGACTATAGAAGCCAGCTTGAAACCATCGGTCGTCCACCATGGCTCGATCAAGCTTGTAACATATTGTGCTATTGGTCCAAATGTGGAAGAATCCCGAAGAAGGAATATCCACAAGCTCGAATTTGTCACAAAAATCGGCTAAGTCCATAAAGTCTCTATTAGTGACGAGCTCGCCGTTGATCTTTTCTTCAGGCCTGAGTACCATGTTAAAATCCCTCAAAAGGAGCCAAGAAATGCTAATGAGTGACTTAGGGCACTCCAAGTCGCGCCAAAGCTGTTTTCGAGCACCCCTGCTATGGGGTCTGTAAACAAAGCTAACAAAGAAATGATGATTGCTAACCTTGCACGTGAGAGTGGCAGAAATGGATTGAGGTAGGATGTTTCCTATCACTAGATCCGCTTTTGACGGATTCCAAATGATAGTAATACGACCATGGTCCACTACTCCAAAATTATCGCAAAAGTCCATCCCCGAAGTCAGTTATGTACAAAACGAGAGAGACGACGGCAATCGTTTTTGTCCACACAAGTCCCAAAATATCTATGTTATTCTCTTGGATGAGTTTGACTACCTCATCCTGTTTTAGGGGCGCATTAAGACCCCTAACATTCCATGGGGCAATTATCATTGTTTGGAGTAGGGGAAACCCTTTTCTTCAATGTATTTGCTTTTTCAGCTCTTTTCTCATTAGGACGATGTCTTTCATCTTTACCGATGCTATTTTCGGCACCGGTTGGCTTGAGATGTTTGTCTGATTAGCAGATTTGTTCTTCTTGTGCACCACTTGAAAGGGCTGATACTCGTCATCGTAATCATGGGCTAGTTCCAGCCCTTGTTCCTTTGCAAGTCCACTGGTTCCCTTAGGCGTTATACCCTCGGCTTTGGTGGGCTGTGAGCTCATGTCCACATTACTGCCGGCTTCACTGGCTTGAGCTAGTACGAGCCTTTGTTCCTCTTCAGGTTCATTGGATTCCATTTGCCTTTTACCCTCGGCTTTAGAAAGTTGCGCGTTGTCACGTGTTTTCTCCTTCTCAAGGGGCTGGTCTCCAACCTTCTTGAGTGACTCATTGTCCCCGGATGACTTATTGGCTTAGGCTGGGGACTCAGGCTTCCCAGCCTCACTACTTGAATGTTGGTGATGCCTCTTAGTTGCCTTGGTGACCCCTTTGTCTTCTGCTGCTGTTTGTTTCTCTGGTTGGGCACAACTCTTTTTCTCCTTGGACTCCATAGGGAAAATGTTGTATTTAGATGGTGGGTGGCCTATGCGATTACAATGATTGCAATAATGAGGCACGCATTCATGACCACATATTGGACAAAGGAAGAATCGTGGGGAGTTTCCACTTGAATGGCATACTCTCGATCCTTGGAGATGTCTATCTCCACAAGTACCCGTGCATAGCTCCACAAGACAATACCCCCAGGTTTCTTTAACATCATCAATGTCCTCTATGTCCAACTTAACCACTCTTTTTTTTGGTGTAGTGTATGCAAGCTTGAGACCATTTGTGTGGCTTACGGTTGTTTGCAAACAACTCATTAAAGGGGCGTTTGATAGTTGTTGGCCTCCCTTTGGAAGCAGAGAGTACCTTTGTATCCACAACAGTGGGTGAAGAAGGACCAGATTGGTTTGCTTCTTTGTCGGTATTGTTGGAACTTGGCTTAGGCATTTTGTCGAACACCTTGCGTGCGCCATTTTTGGGTTGCGAAGGAAGCTGCTCTTGCAATGCCTCTTTTCACCCAATGTTATCAGCAACTAACCCCATTTTCATAGCATCAGTAATGGCAAGAAACTCACCATTATCACCCTATAATGAAGCCGCCTCATGCGAAGAAGCAGTAACAACCCTAAGTCCACCATGAACCTTGTTTGCTGCTGTTGGGTGGCTGGGCTTGCCTTCTTCAAGCTCAAGTTCATCTTGCACGTCTCTTAAATAGGAGTTATTGATTTTCAATTGGCAAAAAACTGATATTTTTTTTGTTCTGGGCATTTTTTCCACTTTTTGCTTGCAGCGGGTACTGTAGCAGTACAGGCATATTGGGGAAGACGATCAACCATTCTCTAAAATGAGGGATTGCTGGTGTCAAAGTGCTCGAAATAGAGACATCAACGATTAGTGATGCGCAACAACAACAGAATCGATCAAACTTTCAAAGGAATCACTGCAAGAATTGCGAGAGTACTATAGCACTGTGCGCACAAATTCTGCTCGAAAATGCTTAAAATCCCGCACAAAATGAATGGATTTGGAATGGAACAAACCCGGAACATAGGTTAATCAACCAAGAGTGCGAAATTACAACAGATAAACACATTAAATCTATGGAATAAGAGCTCAAAATGGTGGCAGGCCCTAAGATGCGGAAATCCTAGTGAGAGATAGTCTACATTCTTTCTAACCTGACTGACTAAGAGCACATGAAATCTGGGATTTCTTTTTCTTGTTTGGTGGTTGTTTACCAGCTAAAGTGCTCGTGAGGTATGTTCCAGTTTTTAACCGGTCAGTTATGAACTGTGTGTTCTAGGCCACTTTCTAAGTGGTTTTGTCACTGTATTTTTCTCATTAGGAATTGTTTCCGCCTTGTATCGAACTTTGTACATTTCTTTTTATGTATTGAGATCTTCTATTCATTTGTTTAAAAAAAAAAAAAACTGTTATGAAAACGGAAAGATAAAGAACACAATATAGAAATTGGATATAACTTATACTCAATCTTTCTTCTTTCTTCTGAATGCGTATTCATTTACTTCATTTGGTGTGCCTTTTATTGGCAAATTCTACCGACAATTCTACACAAATTATTAACATCCCATACCCCTTTACTATTCACATTACTATTCATGAATAGTGGTACATTCCACTTGTTCATAATACACCCCCTTGGAATTACCACTATTAAATGTGCGTTTATGCTGCCTCGTTAAAAACCTTATCCGAAAAAACCCTGTGGGAAAAAAACCGAGATAAGGAAAAAAGAGTACAGCCGCACATGCTCCCCCTCGAGTTATCATCTGTGCAAATCTCGAAGATGTCTCATTCCAATGTTGTGGACGTGCTTCCGGAATGTTGTAGTTGGGTGCGATTTTGTAAATAAATCTGCTGCATTATCACTTGATCGGATCATTATTATTCGATAATCCACTGGCTTGTTGAATGTATTGAGTCATGTTTCTGAGCCAGATGCTTTCACTAGTTGCTTCATGAAGTGCAACGATTTCAGCATGGTTTGAAGATGTAGCAACCAGTGTTTGTTTTTGAGAACGCCAAGAAAATGCAGTTCCACTAATTGTGAAGACGTAGCCAGTTTGAGATCTCGCCTTATGTGGGTCTGATAAATATCCTGCATCTGCAAAACCAATCATTTCATGTTTTTTATCATTTGAGTAAAATAATCCCAGATTGGTTGTTCCTTGGAGATAACGGAATATGTGCTTGATTCCATTCCAGTGTCTCCTCGTAGGTGACGAGTTATATCTTGGTAACAAGTTGGTAGAAAAGGATATATCTGGTCTGGTGCAATTAACAAGATACATAAGAGCTCCTATTGCACTCATATATGGTACCTCAGAACCAAGTATTTCTTCATTTTCTTCACAAGGTCGAAATGGATCATTTTCAACATCTAATGTTCGGTTATCCATCAGAGTACTAAGTGGATTAGCTTTGTCCATATTGAATCGTTTTAGTACTCTTTTAGTATAGTTAGATTGATGGACAAATATCCCATTTTGTACTCTCTCTATCTGTAAGCCGAGGCAATATTTGGTTTTTCTGAGATCTTTCATTTCAGATTCGCCTTTCAGAAAAGTGACCGCTTCTCCTATTTCATTTGCTGTCCCAATAATATTTAGATCATCAACATATACAACAATTATCACAACTCCATCATGTGATTTCCTTATAAAGACACACAGACATATTTGATCATTTAAGTATCCCCTTTTGAGCAATGGTTCACTCAAACAATTATACCACATACGCACGGATTGTTTCAAGCCATATAATGACCTTTGCAGCTTTATCGCGCATAACTCTTTAGGTTTGGAGTTTAGTGCTTCGAGCATTCTGATTCCTTTAGGAATTTTCATGTAAATGTCTGTGTCTAATGATCCATACAAGTAAGCAGTCACAACATCCATGAGACGCATCTCAAGATTTTCATGGATAGCTAAACTGATCATGTATCTGAAAGTTATTGCATCCATGACAAGGGAATATGTTTCATCAAAACGATCCCAGACCGTTGGGAGAAACCCTGTGCTACAAGGCGAGCTTTATATCTCGTGATCTCATTTTCTCATTTCTTTTTCTGATGAAAACCCATTTGTATCCAATAGGTTTTATGCCCTTTGGCGCAATGGAAATAAACCCAAAAACTTTTCGTTTATTGAGTGAATCTAACTCGGCTTGGATGGTGCCTTTCCATTTATCCCAATCATGTCTTTTCTGACATTCAGTTACAGCTTTTGGTTCAGGATCCTCAACTTCATTATCAATTTCTTTTTGATACCATATATGCAAATGCATCATCAATATTTATGATCTCATCACGCTTCCAAAGATTCCATTTATTTACGTAATTAATGGAAATTTCAATATTTTCATTTCTTTCCGAAATTTTCCCATCATCTTGATTCTTTTTCAAATTCGGATCATGAATTTGTCTTTTCTTTCGAGGATTCTTATCTTTAGACCCAATTGGTCTTCCTCATTTCAAGCGTGTCTTTGACTCATTTGGCATATTATCATTTTCCATTTCTTTTGGAATCTCAATTCGAGCAGGGGCATTTACAGCTGCCACATGTGATTTGGTCACCCTTTTTAAATCAGTAAATGCATCTGGCAATTGATTTGCAATATTCTGCAGATGTATGATCTTTTGAACTTCTTGCTCTCTTTGTTTGGTGGGAGGATCAAGATATGATAGTGATGATGTTCTCCATTCAATATATCTCTCAACTGATTTTTCATTCCCTCCTATGGGGGGAAATAATTCTTCATTAAAATGGCAATCATCAAACCGAGCTGTAAAAACATCACCTTGGCTCAAGGTATTTGATTATTGATGGAGATTCATATCCAACATATATTCCCAATCTTCTTTGAGTCCCCATTTTTGTACGTTGGGGTGGAGCAATTGGTACATACACTGCACAACCAAAAACACTTATATGTGCAATATTTGGTTCTCGACCATATGCCAACTGTAATGGCGAGTTTGTATGGTATGTACTTGGTCTTATTCGAATTAGATCATCTGCATGCAGAATAGCATGTCCCCATACTGAAGTGGGGAGTTTTGTCCTCATTATTAATGGTCTAGCAATAAGCTGCAACCGTTTAATTAATGATTTAGCTAGACCATTTTAAGTGTAAACATGTGCCACAGGATGTTCAACATCAATTTCCACGGCCATACAATAATCATTAAATGTTTGAGATGTAAACTCACCAGCATTGTCAAGTCTAACCCTTTTGATAATATAATCTGGGATTGAGCCCTTAATTTAATAAGTTGGGCGAGTAATTTTACAAATGCTACATTTCGAGTGTCTAACAAACTCACGTGAGACCATCTACTAGAAGCATTAGTCAACACCATAAAATATCTTAATGGACCACAAGGTGGATGAATAGGTTGTAACGCCCCGTTTTATCTTTAAGAAATTTATCAGTTTATTTAATAAAAATCAGAGTTTTTTTTTTTTTTTAAATATCCAAATTAAAACCTTTACCGAGAAACGGGCGCTACTTACTAACATTTACAAATAACACACATCCAACAACTCAAGGTACTACACATGCACGAGTTAACGATGAAACATGATTCAATAAAACATAAGTCTTAAAACCATTTCAAAAGATCCAACATTATTCGAAGTTCAACCAAAACAAACATAGTTCGAAAAGTGAAAGCAGTAAATAATCCAAGGCAAATAAATAAATATCAAAGTACGGAAGCATAGGTTTATCAACACATATGACCACCATCTCGCTCGTCCTACGCCACCGCCTCCAGCTCGTCTCAACCTAAAACAAAGGAAGAGAGAAGACAACAAGAAAATAATGGGGGTCAGCAACCAACTAGCTCACCATTATCGCACGGTTATCTCGTATAATTATTTTAAAAAGCAGTATCAGTTTAAAACAGTTTCAGTATCGGTATGCACAGAATTCAAAGCCTAAACCCCCTACCCAGCCCTATCGCAAACCTCCTATGTACATACAACAACCTTTCGGATACAACGGCATGGCTGTAACTGAAAACATTCCCACCCCCGGGTACAACGGTTCGCAGGATCCATTCCAGGAGACAGCAGAGATGTTTTTCCCCTTCCGGATACGACGGCATGGGGCGTCCCTCCCGGATACAACGGGCAGGCGACCTCCTACTGTTTTCGCATTCATAAAGGCACTAGCGTTCGGGACACTTAGACTAGAGTTCTCATGCATACAAAAATTTTCAAAAGAAAACATTACACGAAATAAAGTGTGCGATAAATATGGAACACATCATAAATGTACCCACCTGATAGCAGCACGGTTCACAGTCACAAATCTCGAAGCAAGGCAAGATCAACACTTCTAGACACCTACATGATGTCAAGATCCTACAATCATAATCTATCTCGACTTAACTCGGAAATCACAAGACAGACCTAGTCGAACTCGTTTCGACTAAGTAGTTCGTGAAGTCCTGTGGATGTGGAACACTAAGACTCGGCACTAAGCTCAACCCAACCACTTAAGGGAGTTCACAAATCCATCTAAGGATTGACCAAGTCAAACTCACATAAAAACGAAAAGCAAGTCGGTTTCCAAATTCCATATAAAAATTATGCTCGAAAATAGAAATCATTTAATCGCATGAAAATAGAAGGTCAAGCTACCCTATAAATTAAGATCTGAAAATTTACACAAAATTTCATCTCCCAGAAACATGTAAAACCACAAAGTTTCAGCTTTATACTCGAAATACCCTATTTTATAAAATTCGAACAGTATATCAGCAAAATGGGCACATTAATTCATACTCAGATTTAATGAATGAATCTGAACTTGAAAATTTTACACAGCAATATACAGTATGCTAAAGTTCATGTATAAAAATATCAGCCTTAAATGATAACTGCTGCTATTTTTAAAAATTCATACGAGCAACAGCAGTTTATCAAATTTAAATCCAAACTGAATCCAAACGGACTCTAAAAATTCCCATCTTTTACAAACATGATCAAACACTTAAAATATGCCTCTCAGTAAAATTTCAAAATTTTCCATGCAGTAACCGATTTATAAAAATTCAAACAACGTTTCTGCAGATTCAATAAATAAAATATTAACCATACCAAATCAACTCCAAAAATTCTAAAACTTTAACACAACACATATAATTTACAGAGGCATGACATAATCGAATTTCAGCTCATTTCAGTCAGGAATGAATTCTTTATGCATCTAACAATATTCTGGGTAGATTACAATTTAATTATTAAAAAGAGCTACAGGCCTCCAAAAATTACGAAAATTTTACACAAGGCAGGCAATGAACAGATAACACATCCCTCAAAATTTCACAACGTTTCGAGCAGCGAGCTATTTTTAAAAATTCGAACACCGAAATAGCGGTTAACAAGCTCGACAACTTGGCAATTAAATCACAACATAAAATTTCTCGTCCGAGGCCTTTTCATAAGACCAAGGACTCAACATTGTTCCAACATCCACCGACTTACACGACTTTCGAGTCTCGTTCGATTCTTGAGAAAATCGAAGAGGTCCCGAACATACGAACACATAAAATCATAACAATATATATTCGCACATAATCACATCAATAAATTCACACATACTTAGAATA
>BKCP01007960.1:106995-133350 GCA_008636005.1 Striga asiatica | reverse complement strand
TGGCTGGATGGTCGCATGTAACGACCACCCCTTTAAGGGTGGACATGTGCTCGAAGACGAAAAATCCATCATGACTAAGGCCGAAAGGCTGGATGGTTGCATGTAACGACCACCCCTTTGAGGGTGGACATGTGCTCGAAGACGAAAAATCCATCATGAATAAGGCCGAGAGGCTGGATGGTCGCATGTAACGACCACCCCTTTGAGGGTGGATATGTGCTCGAAGACAAAAATCCATCACGACTAAGGCCGAAAGGCTGGATGGTCGCATGTAACGACCACCCCTTCGAGGGTGGACATGTGTAATGGTATTCAATTCATTAAGATTTATTAATTAATTATGATTGATCAAGGAGGTAAATGGAGTGATTCTAGTTGATTCACATGACATCGACATGTTGCGACAACACATGCTCGTCGATAACCAAGCAAACACTTTAACAAACGCATCACCAAGAAATGACAAAGAAACTACACATGTTTCAGTTCCGATAGCATTCACTCAATAAAACGATGACCGCTCAGAAAAGAAAATTACACAAAGAACAAAGACAATAAATTACAACAACTTCAAGACGGGGCATTAGAAGGGCCCAGGGCAATTGGTTCCGCGTTAGCACCGTTGTCACTGGTAGCAGGCTCGAGCTGCTGTTGTGTCGGCTCGACCGGCTGACTCGAACCAGAGGTTGTCGCAGCTCCGCCGGCGGTTTGGTTTTGACGAACAAGAGGAGGAACATACCCGGCGGGGAGCTTAAAGGTACGATTTAGCAAGTCGTCTTGATTCACGACAAGCTCGAGCAGGCCGGACCACCAGTCGTGGTCGTCTGGTAGGTCAAGAGCACTTTGGTAGCCAACAGGAGCTTTGGGCATAGCATCCCAAATGGCTTCCATGTTGAACTCTTCGAAGTTATCTTCGGCCACTTGCACCCCGGCCTGTTGCATTATGGCCTCGAAGCAGTGGGTGCCATAGTCCTGCACGTCCTTCAAATACTGTGGCGACTGCTTGAAGGCAGCCACCACATGCTCACGATAATTATGCAGGAAGCGTTGACCAGCGGTTGTGTGAAAAAGCATGCGCCGGGCTCGAAGGACAGCCTCGTCGATCAAGGGCTTCGCCCTTTGCTCAAAAGCGACGTTTTCATGTGCTCGAGCTGATTTTTCCTCCTCGAGCGCTGTTTCAAGGGCCTTCTGAGAAACCCGGAGGGCCTCTTTTTCGGCTCGCTCGGCCGAGAGAGCCTCCTCGAAGGATTTCAGCGCTCCCTCGAGCGTATCCTTCTCGTCAGAAAGAGCCTTATTACGGGCAGCCGACTCCTTCAACCTCTCGTGGAGATCGTTTATCTTGGCGATAGTTTCTTGCAGCTGAGTGCCAAGACGAAGATTGCTCCGCTCGAGGGCCGAGATAGACCGACCAGGGCTCGCCAGCGCATGCTCGATCAACGGCGCGAGTTCAACCATGCCCTACAAAGAGGCGTAAAGGAAAGTATTAGAATACTAACTAGGGGAGGAGAGGAAGCACAACAGATAAGTGTCGAGTTATAGTAGAGTACCTGAGCCAACCAGCGGGCAAGACGATGACCCCGATCCCGCAAAGTATGACCGTCGTTATAGCGGTCAGTAGGATGGTCCACAGGGGGAAGAACATCCCGGAGGAAATGCGAGAATCCTACGCCGTCGAGTGTGGTGATCGATAGCGCGGTTTCCTCAATCCGACGGCGCTTACCGACATTCTTGTAGCGCCCCGTTTGATTTATAGAATTTCTCGGATTATTCTATTTATCGAATATTATTTGTAAGGTTATATTTATTTTATTAGTCGCGATGCCGACTTAAATATAAGGTTGGAGTACTCGATCGTATTACGTTGTTCGACGATTTTGTTTCAATCGCGTGAACCGAATATAATCCGTTTGATTATGAAATTTTGTGAATTATTTATTATTATTATTATTATTATTTATCTTTATTTGTTGTTATTATTATTAATTGAATGCTAAAAGAATTATTAAATGCCTAATATGATTTATTTGTCAATTTGCGATTAAATGCCTAATTGTCTAAATGTTATTATTTAATTAAACTGTGTATTTGTATTTTTACTAATATTATTATTATTTTAAAATTTAATTGAGTGTAATAAATATATATACATATATTTCACCCGCTTTAATGTTGCGTTTAATCGAGCCCGAGAGCCAATGTGAACCGGCCCATGCGCCCAGCCCAAAACCAAACCCGTGAGCCCAACCCGGTCCATCCTTAGTGTGAGAGTGTGTGTTTTGTGGAGAAAGAAAGGAGAACCCTAGCCTCTTAAATTGTACGCTCTCCTCTATGTTCATTCACACATCATCCGCAGACATAACTCCCATCTGCTCTCTTTAATTTCTCTCGCCAAACGCCCGTCATCTTCTCTCGCGTCTTGCAGAGGAGAGAAATCTGTCGTCTTTCTTCTTTCCCTTCCCATCGCGTCACCATCCCTCACCCTCTCCCTTCCTCTGCAAATAATCCGATCCCTTCCGTCATCATCCTCGCGAAATCCGTCGCCGCCTGCAACTCCGGCTATTCACGCAAGGAGGCCCTTCTCTCACGGGCAACCACTGCTCGCTGCTCCTCTGCGCAACAACTTCACGGCGTGAACTCCATCGCGGGTCCCTGCTCGCACAACAGCCCTGCGAAGTTTTTCTGGCGACCAAATCCCCTCCACGCCGCGACGCCACCAACCTCCTCGCGCAGCGATTCCGGCGACTTCCACGTCGTACAGCGACCTTTATTCGCGACCTAGCCACTGCCTTTCTTCCCCGGCGAGCCGTCGAGCTCGTTCGTCGCCGCTAGCCACCGCAAATCGAGCCCGTCAACCCTACGTTCGTTCCGTTTTTGATCGATTCTCGAGAACGGTACAAGGCTCGACTCGTCTTGTTTAAATTTTTCGTCTCGTTTATGTTGTGTATTTTATTGTCATATGTGAAGGTTTAATTTAAGAATATATGCCTATGTGATTTTATGTGTATCCGTTAGATTATTTGTGTCGTTTATGAGATTGTACGTTGATGACGAGCCTTTCGATTTTGGAAAATCGAACGAGGCCTCGTCAACTCGTGAATTTGTCGCTGTGGACTGGAACTTATGTCGTCCATAGTCTTATGGCGAAGACTTCGGACGGATTAGTCGTATAACGAGTCGGTTATGAATTGTCGATTTTGTATTGTCGCTGTTTTGGTAGATAAATTATGATAAATTTTGTGATGCTCTTATTGCTACGAAATTTTGTGTGCTCGACCCTCTGCTGGAAATACATGTTGTGTAAAAATTTCAGATTTAAATAATAAGTTTAGCTATTTTTAGTAATTGTTTGGAAATCTGAGCAGAATCTTGTAAAATGCATATTAAATTCAGTTGTGCCTCAAAATTTATGAAATTTTAATATGTTGTCTTGCTGTGTGTTTTCTAGGTTGTGTAAAAGTTGTAGAATTTTTGGACTTCGTTTGCTATATTTAAAAATTAGTTGCTGTATTCTACAGCTTCATAATTTAATTTTAATAAATTGAATTCTTGATGAAAAATTCTGAATTTTTGTTGAGATTCTTATTTTATGTGTACGATCATGCTGTTAAAAGATGGGAATTTTTGGAGTCCATTTTGATTCGATTTTGATTTAAATTTGATAAACAGCTGAATCTCGTATGAATTTTTATAAATAGCAGCAATTAATGTTAAGGGCTGAGATTTTTATATGTTGTTTATATCATGATGTAGTGCATTGTGTAAAATTATAAAGTCCTGAATCATTCATTAAGTTTGAGTATATATTCATGGCTCGGTTTTGCCGATATCTTGTGAGAATTTTATAAAATAGTGTACTTGGGATTTGAAGCTGAAAATTTGTGTATTTGCTTAACTCTGGGAGGTGAAATTTATGTTAAAATTTCAAAGCTAAATTCATATGGCAACCGGGTCAACTCATTTTTGTGATTTAAACTTGTATAATCGTAAATGTGGTTTTTAGAATGAAAACTGTTAACCGACTCGTCATTTGTTTCATTAAGTGTTTGACTTGGTGAATGTTTATGTTTGGATTATGTGAACTCCCATGTGTAATTGGTTGAGTCTAGATGTCAAGTCTAAGTGTTCCAACGTCCACAAGACTTCACGAACAACTTAGTTGAATCAAGTTCGACTAAGTATGATTGTGATTTTCCGTCTAAGTCAGAATAGATGTTGATTATAGCATCTGGACTTAATGTATGTGTTTGACGAGCTGAGCTCGGCCTAATCGTGCTTTCGTGATTATCTCCTTTTCGCTACCAGGTGGGTTATTCAAAATTTCCTATGCATTAAATTCTTTATGAAAGTCGAATGGTATGATCAATGTATGCATGTGAACCTGTAACCTTCGATGTGTGCGGTTTCGACCTTCGAACGGTTATCCCCGTCGTCGTGTGCAGTTTCGACCTTCGACGGTGCCTAATGATAGGCAGTCTCCCTAGCCTAATGATAGGCAAGACCGAGGGGAGTTGTACACCCTTCGGTATTTACTCCCATTGTTGTGTGCGGTTTCGACCTTCAATGGCTAATGATAGATGTGCACATGAGTAAAAGGTTATGATTAGGAGATGTGATATTTGAATGATTCGTGTTCATGCTGCGACCATGCTTATCTGTTTTTAATACATTATTTATTGCATAGCGGTGAGCACTACTTTTTCCAACTGTGCTCATCCCCACCTGAAATTCACATTTCAGGTTAAGCAAGGCGGGCACGACGGCAGGATGGCGAGTGGATGGTCATATTTACATTATTTGCTTCCGCTCTATTTTGAATAAGTTAACCCGAACTGATGAACTTGGAAATGTTGGGTTATGAACATGTTATTTCATTTCAGACCATGTCGTTGAAATTATGTCGGTTTGAACATATGATTCGGTTCTTTTCATGGAACTATGTTTGGGTATTCATATTGAATGTGTTATTTGGATATCATGTGAACTGTTGATTTTAGGACAATGAAGTCCATGTGAAAAACCGGGTAATGTGTACCCGCGAGGTTTCAAATATGAATTGAAATCAAGATAATGCCCTAACGTTATGGATTTTGAAAAATGAATTTACAAAATGTAAACTTGATTTTTGAATAAGCCATGGATTATTTCTTAAATCAAAGTGGGGCGTTACAATTCTCATCTCCCACAGCAGAAGGACGCTTACGCGGATTCTCCTCGGGCTGAGTCTGCTCTGGAGACGCGGGAATGTGTATGATTGGGGAGGACTGGTCGTGCGAAGGAGAGTGAACCGGAGAAGACGATGGTGGGGGAGAGGATGGCTTCTCGAGTTGGTCGGATGGCTTGGTTGGCTGGGCAGCTGGAAGATTGGCCGAGGATGGTTGTTCGACGGCTAGATCAGGGGAAGGCAAGGTTGAGCATACAGGCTGTGAGGCGGCCGAGTCGGCAGGCTTGGAACTCGACCCCTCAACGTTGGTTTTCTTTTTCAAAGGAGCTTTCCTCCTGGGCACAGAGATAGCGGCCATCTCTGCAAAAAAGGTATGCATAAGTTACAGCGGCAATGAATACATAATACGTGAGACAAACAGGGTGATGTCTAAGCCTATTCAACAACAATACATACCTGGGTCGCCTTCGATCCGGATAAGATCAAGGGTTTTCTGACTAGGGAGAGGGCATGATTTGTGAGTAAGAAGACCACAAAAATGTAGGAGGTTCTCATCCTCGAGCAAAGTCTTAGACGCAACGGGCTTGCTGTTCCACACCGCAATCCGTTGGTCGAAAAGTGCATTGGTAGACGGTATCGAGTATTCGCGAGGAAGTTCCTTGAGCCAGGGAGATGACACCCAAGGAAAAGCAGGGGTGGGCTCGACAAAGGCGAATTTGTCTTTCCACCTAGGGACGTTTGACGGAGTGTCTGAAATGAAATGCACATCGTGGCGGCCCTTGAGGTAGATCCCTTGAGCGTGTTTGGAAGGAATGTAGCAGTAATGAAAAAATCTAGGTCGATTCGACCTAGACGGATGCGGCAGAGAATGATGAAGATAGTGATAAAATGGATGGCGTTAGGCGGGAGTTGGTTTAATGGCAGGTCGAACCACTTGCAGAGATCAATCAAATCTTGACTTAAGGGAAAACGGACGCCCAGTTTAAACTGAATCTCAAAGAAAGTGTAGCAGTTGGGAGGAGGATTATCGTAGGTGTCTCGAGAGCCCGGAGATATGAAGGCCCAGCCGGTAGGATAGCCAACTTCTTCGGTGTCCAACCAGCCGGCTACGAGAGAACGAGAAGAACAAGAAGCCTTCTTGGCAGAAGCAGACACCCTAGTCGATTTACCCTTTTTTGGAGCAGCCTGACGGGAGGTAGAGACAGGGATAGATGAAGAAGCAAGGGGTGTAACACCGGTAGAGGATTTCGAAGCGCCCTTTTCAAGGATAGGAGAAGGGGTAACTCGAGAAAACACAGAGTGGCGAGAGAGAGGAACAATATCCTCATCATCCTCAACAGCGGTCTCGGTAGCATCGAGAACCTCCTCGGCGACGTCAGAAGCCCCGAACGCCGGTCGGCAGCTGTCTCGATCTTTCATTATGCTTTGAAATTTCCCACCAACCATGGAGAAGGAACTCATTATGGAGACCAATACGAAGCTCGTGGGATGGTATGGGTTAAACCTTGGCATGAATCATGTATACCAATTCATATGATGGAGAGTATCAAGGAAAACCAAGAAGACTCAACTCTCGTCAACTCGGAATCAAATATTACCGAGATGGAACTTGACCCAACTATGGAATTAGAAAAATCTAATAATGATCTGACTTGTGATCGTGGGAAACGTCCAGAAAAAGAACCAATCAAATAAGGAAATGAACTTGATCCTCGAACTCAATTCAAGGAAAAGAATAAGCCTGATCGAGCAGAACCATCTGAAGATGTTGAGATAATTTATGTTGATGATCCGATTTGTAAAAAGCCACTGCAAATTGGGGCCAGTCTCCAAGAACCAATACGTACTCAGCTCATCCAATTCCTTAAGATGAATTCCGATGTATTTGCCTGGAAACATGAAGATATGAAAGGAATTAATCCGAAGGTGGCCTCTCACCGACTAAATATGGATCCAACGGTCAAACCAGTGGTCCAAAAGCGGCGTAAACTTGGTCCTGATCGACAAAAGGCTCTTGAAGAAGAAGTTCAAAAGTTGATTGATAATAAGTTCATTCAGGAAACAAAATATCCAACTTGGGTATCAAATCTTGTTTTGGTGAAGAAGAGTTCCGGCGCATGGCGACTCTGCATCGATTTTTCCGACTTAAATAAAGCCTGTCCCAAACACAGTTATCCATTACCACATATCGATTACATGGTAGATGCTACTGCTGGACATGAATTAATGAGTTTCATGGACGCCTACTCGGGATATAATCAAATTCCCATGGATCCTAAAGAAGCAGAGCATACATCTTTTTATTCAGCTCGAGGATTATATTGTTATACAATGATGCCATTTGGTCTTAAAAACGCTGGGGCCACGTATCAAAGGCTGGTTAATAAAATGTTTGCCAAACTCATTGGGCATACTATGGAAGTTTACGTGGATGACATGTTAGTCAAGTCGGTTCGTGCGGTCGATCATATTGATCACTTACAAGAGATGTTCAACATCTTAAGAGAGTATTCTATGGTATTAAATACGAAGAAATGCACTTTTGGAGTCGGTTCTGGTAAATTCCTGGGATATATTGTAACTCAACGAGGCATTGAAGCAAATCCCGTGAAAATTAAGGCCATTATGGATTTAACACCTCCCACGTCGGTTAAAGGTGTCCAAGCTCTTACCGGCCGACTTGCTGCTTTAAATCGGTTTATGTCGAAGTCAACAGATCAATGCAGACCCTTCTTTGAATCTATAAAGAAAGGAAAATGCTTTGAATGGACCAAAGAATGTCAACAAGCTCTGGAAAAGATAAAAGAAACACTTCTTCAAGATTTTATTTAGTGGGAATTAATTATTTCAGTTGACGAATAATCGAAACCGAGTATGTTTCGATAATTCGTTCAAAGTCAAGCCGTGTCCGGAACCGAGTTGTTCGGTCACGAGTATCGCGTCTAGTTCGCGCCTAGCCAATTCTCGAGCCTTAGTAGTCTCGAGTCTTGTTCGAGCCCTAGCCGTACTCATAGCCTTACTTAGAATATTTTCTAAGTATGAGATCATTTTTATCGAGCCTTCGATATCATTCCCTTGGGCAAGTACACCGCTCCGAGTTCGTGCACGGGTCGCGTCCTAGTGCCGCACCTTAGCCTCGCGCGAGTCAAGCATGGTGCCCAAATCATGGCCAAACACTTATGGTATTTTTCTAAGTGTTGTGAGACTCAATTCAGCCCATAAAATCAGCCCAAGGTCATTTTTCCCGAGCAAACCATTTTCCCGCGCAGCCAGGCCGCGCCCTCGCGCCCAGCCCCTGTCACCGCGCCCAGGGCCAGTGCCCAGCCCGGGACAGCGCCCAGGCCCAGCGCTGGCAGCGCGACAGCCCAACTTCAAGAGGCCATTTCACATGTTTTAGGCCCAATTCTTTCAGGGACCAAAACCTCCGAATTTTATACACTTGATAAGGATCATTTGGAGCTAAAATGGCCCTAGGGAAGTTAAGCCCAATCAACCCTCAAGGGAGCCCAAAGGTTAGACATGTGCATGGATTAAAATATTACCTAGTGTGATGGATTGTCCCCTCATGTGATCCAATCCGACCAAGACCTGTCCAATGCTTATTTTAGTGTTGGATTCTCTGCCATATGCCCTCCAAGAACATGCTAGGAAGTTTCCCTAAGTCAACCATTCCCATAGCTTGTGTGTGATTGGAAAGAGAGGGTGGATGTGTCCCCATTTGTGAGCTTTGTTAATTTCGTCCCTATCTTTCATATTGGGACATCATATAGTGAGTATTGAAGCTCTTGGACACATCAAACACTTAGCAATATTGAGGGAGAAGAGAGAAAACCGAGAGCAAAGTCATTGTCCCTAGCCGTGCGCGTGTTCCCCGGGGAAGAAGAGTGCTCGTGTAAAGCTTGTTCCAGCCTAGTTATCTCGAGGCTTATCATTATCCAAGCTTATTTTGGATTTTTCTAAGTCTCTTGAAGCTATCCTCCTCAGCCATTCAAGCCCCAAAGTCGAGGTTAAGTTCCTAGTGCCGCGAGATCCCCGAGCAAGGCCCATTTGCACCATTTCGAATTTTGAGCAAGGTTAGCTCGTGCCAACCATTTTTCAAAGCTTATTCATGATAAAATAAGAATTATCATGTGTAGAAATGATGCCATGCATGTGAGATATAAGAGATATGAATTTTTTATCATCTAAGCCTTAAATTCGTAAGTTTTTGTACAAGCATGATATGGCCGAGATTAGTATCTTAAAAATCCTCAAATATTACGAGTATAACATGGTTGAAACAGTTTTATGTTTTGAGTTCATTTGTTCGGTCAAGTTGCTATCTGAAATCGAGCTATTTTCACCCCCGAACCTAAGTATATGTGCAAGTATGTTTTAGCCAATGTTCTAGCCTCATTAGCCATGATTTTCGATGTAGTTTATTCGGCCCTAAGTCATTTTACATGTTGAGCATGTTCATTTTTATGCCCTAGGGTGGCCTCGTGCCTAATCGGCCCTATAAGCCCATCTCCAAATCCAACCGAGGTCCCTCAGGGACTTTTGGCATTTTTGAGTATATTATGTAATATTATGTTGGTATGGTTCATTAGTCCCTAGAAAAATTGAAGGAAGTTTGAAAAAGACCGGCTAGGGTCACTAGCCGCGCCAATCGCGCGTGCTGTGCCCGTGCCGCGCCCCAGGGGCCAGGCCGTGTCCCTGTCCGTGCCCGCGCCTAGTGCTCGCGAGGCACTGCAGTCCCAGTGCACGAGACAGCACCCAGCAGTGCCTGTCCGTGCCAACCAGCGAGGTCCCAGCGCCAGTCGCGCCAGGGCACCTCGGGCAGCGCATGGCAGCGTTGTCCCAGGGTCAGTGCACGCGTGACCTCGAGCCAGTTGCTCGTGCCACGCAGAGTCGACCTCGGGTCGTGCCAGCAGCGCACCCGAGTGTCCAGGGCCGTGCCTTAGTGACCCTGAGTAAGGTCCAGAGGCCTCGGGACGTGCCCAGCAGCGCGCCCGAGCAGTCAGTGGCCCGGGACGTGCCCAGCAGCACGCCCGCGTGCCCAGGGTTGCCCGGCAGCACCCTGACAGCCCTAGCTCTCGCGCCAGTCGCACTAGGGTCGTGCCAGCCGCACGCCCAGTGCCCAGTCAGCCCGGGTACGCGTCAGTTCCCGCGTCCCTAGTGCTCGGTCGTGCCCAGCAGCGCGCCAGCACACCCAGTGACTCTCGGTCGTGCCCAGTCGCACCTAGTGGCACCAGTAGTGCCAGGGCCCGTGCCAGCCGCACAGCCCGCGCCAGCAGCGCCTAGTACCAAGGCCCGGTCGCACCCAGCTAGTGCCCAGTGCCGTGCCATGGCCCCAGCAGGCCCGGCACGGGACCGAGCCCGGCCAGTCCGAGCATCCCGTGACCAACCGGTCCAGTGTGACCCGGTGGTCCAACTCGGTCCGGTCCAGCCCGACCCGGTTTAGCCAGTTAGCGAACCGGCCAGTTTAGCCGGCAGTTCGAGTCCGTTTTGGTTCGTGATTTTCGGTCCGAGTCTTATTCCGAAATTTAAGTATTTTTCCGAGCCAAACCAGATCAGTTAAGCATATCAGTATTATTTCCAGACTTAGAATTATTTTAGAGAACCCATAGAGCGATCGTTTATATCCGGTTGAGTAATCTGATAGAGTAGAGCATCCTAGCATATTTTTGAGCATATGACGAGCATAGTACTTAGTATAGTTGTTTGCTTATATTTTTATGTAGCTTGAGGAGTCAGCTACCAGCACAGCCGCACTTACTCATTTTCAAAAACCGATCAGGTGGGGACCCAGTCTGGCTTATACATTGATTTTAATAGTCGATATCACGTTCAGGTATGTATATGAGTTTTACCCACTTTGGGTTAAGGCCAAGTTTGCCTTCCCTCAGTTCTGGTGGTGGCCCAGTTTGCCCTAGTTATACCATCAGAGTGTGCACACGGTTACCGGCCAGAGTGTTCCGGGAGTTACCGGCCAGAGTGTTTCGGGAGTTACAGTTTACTTATATATACCAGTTTGTGATATCATTATTATTATTGTTGTTTACTTTAGAATGGATTTTTATGGAGTACAAGTGGACCGTACTCACCCCCACTTTATATTTTCAGATTACAGGTTCGGCGGGCAGGCGTGAGTCGAGCTGTGGTGGTGGTGGTCATGAGTTCCGCACGAAAGCTGTTCCAGGGACATTTGTTTAAATTGTTGTGTAAACTATTATAACCACGTATTTCAGACTTCCGCTATGCTTGCTTTTATTTCCGAACATGCATGATTTTATTATCAGACTTAAATAATTTTACTCGGTTCGCCAGTACGAACGGGTCCAGACTAATATGCATGATTCGTAAAAATATAAACTTGATTTCTTTAAATCTAAACCAATCGTTAGACCTAGGTTAAAGAATCGAGTTTTTAAGCAGAAAAGTACTTAGCAGCATTCCGAGATAGTTTGCAAATGATTTCGAAAAATTTATCAGCGTTTTCGAAAGAGCTAAAATTTGCAAAAATTTGGCCCTAAGTAGCGGGGTGTTGCAATTGGTATCAGAGCACTTTTGTGCTTCTGAATGTTTTAAAAGACAGGGAATTTTTTTTCAAAACTCGACCACACCACACTCACGCCTCGCCGAATACCAGGTAAGTGCATGCTGTAAAAGTTTTTCAAAGTTTATATAAGCAAACTGTACTATGTCAATGCTCAATAGGATTCATATAATCCAAACTCTAGATGCTCAAATCAGTATAAGACTCCTAGCAGTATCATATATGTTCTCTATCAGATTCAGAAATCTAGATTCGAACTCTAGTCGAACTCTAGATTATCGAGTTATTTTCAGCAACTCGTCAAGAAATCGAGCCTCGCGCCTAGTTGCCGCGATAAAAACCATTCTCAATCCCTAGTAGTGTCGAGTTTGGACTAAGTCATTATCGAGCTTCAGCTAGTAATAGCATTTTTTTTATCAGTTGTGCTAATTCTATTTTTAGCTACAAGTTGCCTATTTAAATGGCACGTTGTAGAAATCAAGTTCAGCAGGGATGACCAGTCAGTTGTAGTTGTTCATCTTTGCGACTATAATTCCGATAAGTTGCGGTACCATGAGATCCTCGCATAGTAGTCGAGTGAATTCAGGGTCTCGAACAGATTTTTGAGATCACTAAGCATTCATATTTGCACCGTTTTTCTCCGGAACCAGTTTCAGATGACGAAAGATGGCCGTCTATGAATGGCAGCCAAATATTCTGTCGCTAGTTAGCTAACCAGCAGAGAAATGATCACTTCAAGTTTAGTGATCGTTAATCCAACAATTTCCTCTCGAGACTTAGAACTTTCCAAAGTTTATTTGGAATTATATTGATTATGAGAGTGATGAATTTAGAAAGTGGTTTTATGCTTCGCGATGTTTTGTAATTATTTGAAACATTATAAACATTCAAAAACACTATTGAGGATATTATTATGACTATAAACAAGTACAAAACCATCAGATGATGGTAAAACAGACAAGTAGTAGTGAATCCTCAACCATCACACCATAATATTACATAAAAGGAGGGTGTGTCTCAAGAGTACAAGACTCCGTAACTCTGCCACCCATCATGGCTGTAGTTTCATAAAGATAGATCTAAAGGATCAAATGCTCGCTTGCGTTTGAATCCTGGAGTTTCCACAGAATCTTGAAATGTTGAGATGCTGTTTTGAAGCTTCTGGATAAGTTCAGAAGATGTGTTTGCAGACTTGAATATTTCTTTTTGAAAGGGAGATATAAAAGTTTGATACACTCCTTCATCTAGAAATCCAAGCAAATGGTGGAAAAAGTTATTGAAATTTAACAGACAATAGGTTTGGTATGAAATTTCATTTCTGCCCAAGTAGCAAGGGTAAAAGTAGTCATTAAAGTTCCATATCCACCAGGAAGAATGATGAAAGCATCACAACCAGATATCATAGACATCAAGCAGTCATAAATTGAAAGAGTTATCATCAAAGTAGCAGAATCTTTGACCACCTTTGATGAAGTGAGATAAAAAGGAAGGATACTTCTCACCTGGATATCAAAGCATTTAGCAGCCATTAAGAGGTTGTTAAAGAAATAGATACTAGTTCCTCCATAAAGTATGTTGATGTTATGTTTTCCCAACTCTTTCACCAGTTGGCTTACAACATAGATGTTGTGAGGAACATTTACAAATTTAGAACCACCAAGAATGCACACAGTTCTGAGGGGCTGAAGAAGTTTAGAACCTTGAGAAGACTCGGCAGTAGCCATTTATTATGAGAGATAATTGGCTAAGAAGATAGATTTGCCTTTTAAAGAAGAGAAGTCCCAACAAGAAAGTAGTTGAGTCTTAAATGACTCTTATCTGTCAGAAGCGATAAGATTTATATACAGTACATCGGTACTATCAAGAACAATGTTGACAAACATGATCATTGGAAACAATATTTTCCAGACTATAGAGTTTTTCTTCATTTTTGAATTTAGTCCATAAATATATGATCTCTCGATGCACATATCCACTAGGATGTGTCTCAAGAATCTGTTGGAGAGTTTTATCCATAGATTCCTTACTCAAGCCATCCTTTATGAAAGTTATTTTATCTTCTCGATTGTTAGACAAAAAGCCTACCGATTTACATCGGGTGTCGCAATTAAATCGAGCACATTTGAAGCATCCGCCTAATCGTTTTGCTCTACGTTTCTTTGAAAACGTACTTCTACCCATACCTGATAGATATTTGTGAGAATTTGGAAATTCTCCAGATAGTCGGACTTTTGCTTCAATCAACCATCGGAGATCATTTGGTATATTATAGAGCATTAGCACTCTTAATCTTTCCACTCGATATTGATAAATTTTCTTTATGATATTAAGTGGAAGAAAAGAATAAGATCTGCGAATATTGGAGAGTGCTAGATCCATTTGTTAGTTCGGACCATTGCTGAGGAAGATCGTTGATTTTTGCAGCCAGTTTATAGGCAGATGATGCGTACGCTTATAAACAGTGTAACCGACGCGCATGATAGATGATTAGGCATTATAATATACCAAGTGTCTTCATCTGCTATCAGAGTGCATTTAATGCAGCCGAAAGCAGATGTGAGATGTCGGTAATAATGTTATTTCGTGATTTATTGCGATGACTACTGATATTTTAATATCTGATCAATTGGTGGCGAGAAATGAAGAGAGATGTAGCAGAATTTGTGAAGAAGTGTTTGGTCTGTCAGCAAGTTAAGGCCGAGCACAAGAGTCCCATAGGTCTGCTACAGCCAATTGAGATTTCCAGTTGGAAGTGGGAAGAAGTTACTATGGACTTCGTCACGGGACTACCTAAGTCGTCAAAGCATCATGACGCAATTTGGGTAGTGGTGGACAGGCTGACGAAAGTCGCACATTTAATGCCTGTGACGATGACCATGTCAATGGATCAGTTAGCCGAGGTATATACCAGTGGTGTTATACGACTCCACGGAGTGCCTGTTTCGATCATATCCGATCGAGATCCCAGATTCACCAGCCGATTCTGGGAGAGTTTGCATGAGGAAATGGGTACCCAGTTAAAGTTCAGTTCGGCTTACCATCCAGAGACGGACGGCCAGTCCGAGAAAACGATCCAGACGCTCGAAGATATGCTCCGAGCCTTGATTCTGGATAGAGGTGATAAGTGGGAGAAGTGGCTGCCACTAGTTGAGTTCGCCTATAACAACAGTTATCAGGCGTCTATTCAAATGGCACCCTACGAAGCGATTTATGGTCGCAAGTGTCGGTCGCCCCTTTATTGGGATGACGTCGGAGAGCGACGAGCACTCGGTCCAAAGTTGATCGAGGAAACAGTTGAGCAGGTAGCCTGGATCAGAGAGAGGCTCAAGACAGCTCAAAGTCAGCAAAAGTCCTCAGCCGACCAGCATAGACGCGAGATGCATTTCGAGCCCGGAGATCATGTATTTCTGAAGGTTCGACCGATGAGAGGTGTCGTTCGTTTCGGGAAGAGAGGGAAGTTGCATCCTCGTTATATAGGCCCGTTCGAGATTCTCGAGCGAGTGGGCGAGGTTGCATATCGATTAGCTCTGCCCCCCGAGTTGGCTGGTGTGCACAACGTGATCCACGTTTCGATGCTACGCCCATACGTGTGCGATCCTGAGCATGTGCTTCAGCACAGTGACATTCAGCTTCAGCCAGATTTGACTTACGAGGAGCAGCCAGTAGCAGTATTGGATCGAAAGGTCCTTAAGCTCAGGAACCGAGATGTTCCCCTCGTTCGTATCAAATGGAATCGCCACGGAGATTCAGATGCCACATGGGAGCGTGAGGCAGACATCAGAGCTCGTTTCCCAGATTTTCAGTTCTGATTGTATCCAGTTGTATCTTTCTTTTCTAGTTCTTGTATGTATTTCTCCAGTTTTAGTATTTCCGAGGACGGAAATATTTTTAAGGGAGATAGATTGTAATAGCCCAGATTCTGTATTAATAAAAATGACAGTTTTTAGTTCCCAGTTGAACTATTTCTTTTTATTAATACTGCTTGTCAATATTCCGAGCCAGTTATCAGCTATTCAATCTCAGTTATTAATTCCGGTCTATTTATTTTATAAATGAATTTTATTTAGTGGGAATTAATTATTTCAGTTGACGAATAATCGAAACCGAGTATGTTTCGATAATTCGTTCAAAGTCAAGCCGTGTCCGGAACCGAGTTGTTCGGTCACGAGTATCGCGTCTAGTTCGCGCCTAGCCAATTCTCGAGCCTTAGTAGTCTCGAGTCTTGTTCGAGCCCTAGCCGTACTCATAGCCTTACTTAGAATATTTTCTAAGTATGAGATCATTTTTATCGAGCCTTCGATATCATTCCCTTGGGCAAGTACACCGCTCCGAGTTCGTGCACGGGTCGCGTCCTAGTGCCGCACCTTAGCCTCGCGCGAGTCAAGCATGGTGCCCAAATCATGGCCAAACACTTATGGTATTTTTCTAAGTGTTGTGAGACTCAATTCAGCCCATAAAATCAGCCCAAGGTCATTTTTCCCGAGCAAACCATTTTCCCGCGCAGCCAGGCCGCGCCCTCGCGCCCAGCCCCTGTCACCGCGCCCAGGGCCAGTGCCCAGCCCGGGACAGCGCCCAGGCCCAGCGCTGGCAGCGCGACAGCCCAACTTCAAGAGGCCATTTCACATGTTTTAGGCCCAATTCTTTCAGGGACCAAACCCTCCGAATTTTATACACTTGATAAGGATCATTTTGAGCTAAAATGGCCCTAGGGAAGTTAAGCCCAATCAACCCTCAAGGGAGCCCAAAGGTAAGACATGTGCATGGATTAAAATATTACCTAGTGTCATGGATTGTCCCCTCATGTGATCCAATCCGACCAAGACCTGTCCAATGGTTATTTTAGTGTTGGATTCTCTGCCATATGCCCTCCAAGAACATGCTAGGAAGTTTCCCTAAGTCAACCATTCCCATAGCTTGTGTGTGATTGGAAGGAGAGGGTGGATGTGTCCCCATTTGTGAGCTTTGTTAATTTCGTCCCTATCTTTCATATTGGGACATCATATAGTGAGTATTGAAGCTCTTGGACACATCAAACACTTAGCAATATTGAGGGAGAAGAGAGAAAACCGAGAGCAAAGTCATTGTCCCTAGCCGTGCGCGTGTTCCCCGGGGAAGAGGAGTGCTCGTGTAAAGCTTGTTCCAGCCTAGTTATCTCGAGGCTTATCATTATCCAAGCTTATTTTGGATTTTTCTAAGTCTCTTGAAGCTATCCTCCTCAGTCATTCAAGCCCCAAAGTCGAGGTTAAGTTCCTAGTGCCGCGAGATCCCCGAGCAAGGCCCATTTGCACCATTTCGAATTTTGAGCAAGGTTAGCTCGTGCCAACCATTTTTCTTAGCTTATTCATAATAAAATAAGAATTATCATGTGTAGAAATGATGCCATGCATGTGAGATATAAGAGATATGAATTTTTTATCATCTAAGCCTTAAATTCGTAAGTTTTTGTACAAGCATGATATGGCCGAGATTAGTATCTTAAAAATCCTCAAATATTATGAGTATAACATGGTTGAAACAGTTTTATGTTTTGAGTTCATTTGTTCGGTCAAGTTGCTATGTGAAATCGAGCTATTTTCACCCCCGAACCTAAGTATATGTGCAAGTATGTTTTAGCCAATGTTCTAACCTCATTAGCCATGATTTTTGATGTAGTTTATTCGGCCCTAAGTCATTTTACATGTTGAGCATGTTCATTTTTATGCCCTAGGGTGGCCTCGTGCCTAATCGGCCCTATAAGCCCATCTCCAAATCCAACCGAGGTCCCTCAGGGACGTTTGGCATTTTGGAGTATATTATGTAATATTATGTTGGTATGGTTCATTAGTCCCTAGAAAAGTTGAAGGAAGTTTGGAAAAGACCGGCTAGGGTCACTAGCCGCGCCAGTCGCGCGTGCTGTGCCCGTGCCGCGCCCCAGGGGCCAGGCCGTGTCCCTGTCCGTGCCCGCGCCTAGTGCTCGCGAGGCACTGCAGTCCCAGTGCACGAGACAGCACCCAGCAGTGCCTGTCCGTGCCAACCAGCGAGGTCCCAGCGCCAGTCGCGCCAGGGCACCTCGGGCAGCGCATGGCAGCGTTGTCCCAGGGTCAGTGCACGCGTGACCTCGAGCCAGTTGCTCGTGCCACGCAGAGTCGACCTCGGGTCGTGCCAGCAGCGCACCCGAGTGTCCAGGGCCGTGCCTTAGTGACCCTGAGTAAGGTCCAGAGGCCTCGGGACGTGCCCAGCAGCGCGCCCGAGCAGTCAGTGGCCCGGGACGTGCCCAGCAGCACGCCCGCGTGCCCAGGGTTGCCCGGCAGCACCCTGACAGCCCTAGCTCTCGCGCCAGTCGCACTAGGGTCGTGCCAGCCGCACGCCCAGTGCCCAGTCAGCCCGGGTACGCGTCAGTTCCCGCGTCCCTAGTGCTCGGTCGTGCCCAGCAGCGCGCCAGCACACCCAGTGACTCTCGGTCGTGCCCAGTCGCACCTAGTGGCACCAGTAGTGCCAGGGCCCGTGCCAGCCGCACAGCCCGCGCCAGCAGCGCCTAGTACCGAGGCCCGGTCGCACCCAGCTAGTGCCCAGCACCGTGCCATGGCCCCAGCAGGCCCGGCACGGGACCGAGCCCGGCCAGTCCGAGCAGCCCGTGACCAACCGGTCCAGTGTGACCCAGTGGTCCAACCCGGTCCGGTCCAACCCGACCCGGTTTAGCCAGTTAGCGAACCGGCCAGTTTAGCCGGCGGTTCGAGTCCGTTTTGGTTCGTGATTTTCGGTCCGAGTCTTATTCCGAAATTTAAGTATTTTTCCGAGCCAAACCAGATCAGTTAAGCATATCAGTATTATTTCCGGACTTAGAATTATTTTAGAGAACCCATAGAGTGATCGTTTATATCCGGTTGAGTAATCTGATAGAGTAGAGCATCCTAGCATATTTTTGAGCATATGACGAGCATAGTACTTAGTATATTTGTTTGCTTATATTTTTATGTAGCTTGAGGAGTCAGCTACCAGCACAGCCGCACTTACTCATTTTCAAAAACCGATCAGGTGGGGACCCAGTCTGGGTTATACATTGAGTTTAATAGTCGATATCACGTTCAGGTATGTATATGAGTTTTACCCACTTTGGGTTAAGGCCAAGTTTGCCTTCCCTCAGTTCTGGTGGTGGCCCAGTTTGCCCTAGTTATACCATCAGAGTGTGCACACGGTTACCGGCCAGAGTGTTCCGGGAGTAGAATGCCAGAGTGTTCCGGGAGTTACAGTTTACTTATATATACCAGTTTGTGATATCATTATTATTATTGCTGTTTACTTTAGAATGGATTTTTATGGAGTACATGTTAGAGTAGGGTACCCGGCGTTCCAATCTAACTGGACGTATTCTACTTGTAAATACAGTCTATTGGAATTATATTATGAATAAGGCATTTCTTTATCTTAAGAGAAAGCATTTATCTTATAATTGCACTTAAGATAAAATCCCTAGATCACTTATGGTTATAAGGTATGGTTGCGCATAGAGATGGTGATCATGGAACATACCTTGAAAGCCGTGATCTTAAATACAGTTCCAAGTCGATGGATGTTTCGAGATGGGATATCGAATAATCCATAAAAGACTTGCACATACTTTGTATGCTTGTTGGACAAGAATGTTGCATTCCATCAACATTAGCGTAAGACGTAAGTACATTTATGTGGGTGCTTGTTAGAGAACAAGTTCACTGAACATGACCGTATGAAAATTCTTAATGAAGAATTTATTCAGTCGAATAAGAATTTTCATGTTACAATCGTACATGACTAATCCTAAGACTTGAGGCACAATGGTAACTTTGTGCATATTACATTTTACTTTGATTTATCTTTTTGGTAGCTAGCACTATCGTTTAAAGGGATAAGTTGGGTATTATGTTAATATGTATGGAAGTTTGTTAGTGGCCAATAAAGGATTCGACACTTATGAAGATAAGTGAATTTCCTATGTGTTTCATAGTTATTAATCCAAAGTCCTTGGCCAAGGCAGAGATGAATAGTGATTCATAACAGGGTTAATAAACTTGAATTAGAATCATAGTTATTAAGTCAATTTGGGTTTCGACAAAATCATACCCAAGACTTAATCGGGAAATTAGATGTCGAAAGGATTTTACATGTATGGAGTTGTAATCGGAATAGGTTTACTCGCTATTCACTTAATACTAGATTCATGCTACTTGCTAGGTGTTCCCATGATATGTGGGTTCTTGAATTAAAGGGTTAATTCATGAATAAGAGTTAATGTGATTAACTCAAATTACAAAGAGTTGTAAACCCACTACTAGTATTAAGGTGAACCTAAAAGGTCACACCTATTATGAACAAAGGTGAAAAATTGTATTTCTAAAGAGTTAGAATTAATTGACATAATCTAATTTGATTAGATATCAATTAAAAGGAATATATTAATCAATAAGATTGATTAATTACATTTTGGATATTACTTTAGTAATTAAGGTAATTACTAAATTAATATGTTGGAATTTAAAATTGGATTTTAAATTTCCAAACCAAAATAATAATAATATGATTATTATAATATGGATGTAAATTGGGAAAATGAATATAATAATAAAGTCTTGAAAAGATTCTCAAGATTTATTATTCTATTATTATTTTTATCTTTAAATATGATTTAAGGATTAAAATAATAAATATGATTATAATAAAATGGTGGTTAAAGGTGGTTTGAACCACTTAACATTATTTATTATTTTCAAAGTCAATAGTTAGTAAATTCAAAGTCAATAGTTAGTAAATATTATTTAAATAAAATCTGATTTTATTTAAATATTACTAAATGTTGATTATTTTATGCTAAAATGTTTAGTATAAATAGATGCAAAATGGTTTTGCATTTAAGGTGAATTCATTCCTAAAATTTCTAAGTGTTAGAAAGAAGAATAGTTCTTCATAAACATCAAGAAAGAGTTCTTGAAAATTCCCAAAATAAAATTCATACATATTCCTATACAAGAAAACCGAGACATTCCTACTAGCGAAGGAAGGTCGTCGGAACCGGGCTTCATAGGGTGGATACGTTTAGAGGGAAGACACTTGGATTCCTAAAGTGAGTAACATCAATCCGTTGAAGTTATCAAACCGGGAACCGATTCCCACAATCCACATCGTCGTTGAAGGAGTTCAAGACATTCGGTAAATACTTTGTATTTGTATTTATTTTATATAACAAATCAAAATTTGTATATGATGCATGTTTTAAAGATGACGATCAGTTAATTCGCAATTAGTATGTACGGGTGTTGTATTTATACGATAAATACTTATTTTGAAATATTTTAAATTCCGCTGCTTAAAGCCCGTACGGTACTAGCGAACACAACAGTACAAGTGGACCATACTCACCCCCACTTTATATTTTCAGATTACAGGGTCGGCGGGCAGGCGTGAGTCGAGCTGTGGTGGTGGTGGTCATGAGTTCCGCACGAAAGCTGTTCCGGGACATTTGTTTAAATTGTTGTGTAAACTATTATAACCACGTATTTCAGACTTCCGCTATGCTTGCTTTTATTTCCGAACATGCATGATTTTATTATCAGACTTAAATAATTTACTCGGTTCGCCAGTACGAACGGGTCCAGACTAATATGCATGATTCGTAAAAATATAAACTTGATTTCTTTAAATCTAAACCAATCGTTAGACCTAGGTTAAAGAATCGAGTTTTTAAGCAGAAAAGTACTTAGCAGCATTCCGAGATAGTTTGCAAATGATTTTGAAAAATTTATCAGCGTTTCGAAAGAGCTAAAATTTGCAAAAATTTGGCCCTAAGTAGCGGGGTGTTGCATCTTCAACGCGGCGGCGTTTGGTGACATTTTCGTCCTCCCCAACAGAAGAGCGTTTAAGTGGATTCTCCACTAGCTGAGTTCGCTCTGGAGAAGCAGGGATATGTACGACCGGGGTCGTTTGGTCGTGCGTGGGACAACGCAGCGGAGGAGATGACGGCGGTGGAGAGGATGGTTTCTTGAGCTGCTCTGATGGATCGAGGGGCTGCTCGGTTGGAAGGTTGACTGAAGGAGGTTGCTCGACAGTTATGTTCGGAGGAGGGGAGGCCGAGCGCATAGATTGGGAGGCGGTTGAGTCAGCGAGTTTTGAGCCTGACCCTTCAGCGACTGGCTTCTTCCTCAAAGGAGCTTTCCTCCTGGGTACAGAGATGGCGGGCATCTCTGCAAAAAATTTACACATAAATCAAAGACGTAATAGGTAAATGTATGGAACAAACATAACGAGGTGAATCAAACACAATAATGCTCGAGCCTGTAATGCATACCTGGGTCACCCTCTATCCGGACCAAGTCAAGGATCTTCTGGCTGGGGAGAGGGCAGGGTTTATGGGTAAGTAGTCCACAAAAATGCAAGAGGTCCTCATCCTCGAGCAGAGTCTTCGACGCAACGGGCTTGCTGTTCCATACCGCAATCCGCTGGTCGAAGAGGGCGTTGGTTGAGGGTATGGAGTACTCGCGTGGCAATTCTTTAAGCCACGGAGATGACGCTCAAGGGAAAGCAGGTCTAGGCTCGACAAAAGCGAATTTGTCTTTCCAGCGGGGGACATTTGTGGGAGTGTCCGAAATGAAGTGGACATCGTTGCGACTCTTGAGGTAGATCCCCTGAGCATGTTTGGAGGGAGTATAGCAGTAATGGAAAAAATCCAAGTCGAGCCGACCTAGACGGATGTGGCAGAGGATGATGAAGACGGTAATAAATCGGATAGCATTAGGAGGAAGTTGGTTCAGGGGCAGATAGAACCACTTGCAGAGGTCGACTAAATCTTGGCTTAAAGGAAAGCGGACGCCAAGTTTAAATTGCACCTCGAAGAAAGTGTAGCAGTACGAAGGGGGATTATCATAAGTACCGCGAGGGCCGGGGGATACGAAGGCCCAGCCGACAGGATAGCCAATCTCTTCAGCATCTAGCCAGCCGGCTATGAGGGAGCGTGAAGAGGAAGAAGCCTTCTTCGAAGAGATAGGGGTCTTGGTTGACTTACCCTTCTTAGGGATAGCAGCATTGGAGGGTTTTGGAACACCCTTCTTAGGGTTGGGAGAAGGGGTAACCCGAGCGAAGATAGAATGGCGAGAAAGGGGGACGTTATCCTCATCCTCCTCAGCAGCAGCCTCGGTGGCATCGAGAGCCTCCTCGGCGGCGTCAGAAGCCCCGAACGCCGGTCGGCGGCGTTTTAGAGCGATATGATCGAGGGTATCCTCTTCTGATTCGTCAATCAGACGAGTAGATTGGCGAGAAGAAGGTGTGGCGTGGTCGGAAGGGCGTAAAACGCTGATAGGAACAGGATTGTAGATCTCCTCAGAGCGAGAAGGCGAGTGAGGGATAGGCCGGCGAATAGGGAAAGACGATGCGCTTGTCCCATCCTCACTGAACTGATGGCTCGATGCGTTAGAATCAGCAGAATCTGAAAAGTAGAACAAAAATTGAGGGGAAAAGAAGAGGAATTAGGGTTTCGAAAAGCAAGAAAAGTCGGTTTTTTGCCGCAAGCGAAGCGAGAAGAATTGGGGAAAAAGAAGAAGTTCCAGGAAAAATCGCAAATTGACAAAATAAACGCACGCAAATATAAAATGGAAGCACAGGAAACTTACTCATGGTCGCGGTAGAGAAGTAATCGTCGGAAATTGCTTGAAGAGACGCCGAGTGCAGGAAGGAGAAACTTGCAGAGAAAGAAAGCAGAATGCCAGAGAGTTCGAAATTGCAAAGTGGGAAAAGTGGAAAAAAGGGCTAAGTATTGCATTTATATGAGTACAAATGAATAAGGTGAAGAGTTAGTGGATATGGCCGTTGGATAAAAGTAGATCCAACGGTGGAAAATATTAAAGGGGCGCAGATAACGAAGCGACACAAATCGCGAGGAGGCGCGATGATGAAAAGTGCAGAGTGAGAGGACATGTGGCAGGCGGAAACCACGCTGAATAATAAAAGTAAATAAAAGACAGTTATGATGCGCATTAAAATGAACCATGTGGTCGAAGAAAGGTGCCAACATCAGCGAAAATGGTCGAGAAAAGAGGCTGGGCATCGACATCGACAAAAATGATCGAGAGAAGAGATCAGGTGCGAGTAGGAGATCGAGAGGATCGACAAAATGGAAAGGACGGCTCGAATCCACTCTTAGATCGAGTCATTCAGACTCGACCAGAGTGGGGGGGACTAGATGATGTGGGATATTATACGACTAAGGAGCAGACCGGTTCGTCGTGACGGCCAGGCAGGCATAGGAGAGAAAACTATGATGGTTGAAGGATGATCGACCAAAATGGAAGATGTCGAGCAGAACAGCAGAGTTGGTCGAGGATCGACCTAGCGAGGGGGAGCTCGATCATATCGGGCATACAACAGGTAGGAGGTAGTCGAGAGCGTGACCTGAACGCGAGTAGGCGCGTGGGTGATGGCAGGAGATCCCAACGGCCTGCGCAAAGGAATAATTCCCCTCAGCTCAGAGGGGACACGTGGCGAGAATATATTGGTGCAGAGTAATATTGGAAATAACCACCTCTGACACCCCTGACGTTTCTGACAATACACACACAGTGTGTGTACGGACGGGCAGCGCGGGCAGGACAACTCACCAAATATCCGGGCAGCTCTTGGGGCAGGTATCCCACTCCTATATATATATATAGGAGTGGGTCTTTTCTTAGGGTTTACGATTTATCCATTCTTTACTTTGGAAAATTGAACAAACATATACTGACTTAAGCATCGGAGGCTCTTCACCGGAAAACCCCTCCGGTGTGAGAGTTCTGTGCAGGGACGCGACATTCTATCGGCAAGGAAGGAGGAAGCAAACCGATTTCAAGCCGATCGGAGTGTTTTGCGTTACCAAATTCGGCTTACGCGATTAAACCGAAAATCCGAATGACGATCGATAAATAAAATCAGATGAGCAACATAATTATATTATCACATAATAATATAATATATAAGCACATATTCAAGGCATTAAATAATAAATATAAAATGCCAATAATAAAATAAAATCGAAAAAATCCAATATTCAAACGGGGCACTACAACATTTAAACATGTTTTATCAAATTTAAATCATCATTTTATCACTTATAGATAATGAGATAAAAAAATAACCGCTTCAAGCTCGTAAAATCCCAATAAATTCGAATACCACTCAAATCATCAAATTATCATTTTTATAATTACTCATTAAACACGTCTAAGCCATTGGAGTGGGGTTCAAGTTGATATACCTTAAATCGGGCTCGAAACGAAAATCAGAGAATGAATCAGGCTAGCGAAACGGCTCGATGGAAGTAAAACGGGTCGGGGCTGCTAAAACGGGTCGGACCTAAGGTACGGGTCTCGGGTCTGGTGCAGTTGGACCATGGGAACGATGCGGTGTGGACAGATCGGGTTCGGTCGGGTCACTGGTGCGTGGATATGAACCGAAGGTGGCTTGAACGCGGTTGGTTTGGCTGGACGCGCGTGGTACGGTCACGAACAGAAGTTGTTGTACAGGTGGACGGAAACTGCGTACAGAAGCGCTGGGGTTCTGCTCGCCGGCGTACAGATGCGAGGGTTTACGGTGCGAGATGCGCGGGAGCGTGCGGACTGAACGGGGTCTAAACGGAAGCTGGACGGGCACCGTACGGACGTCCGGGTGCAGGCTCGCGAATGGCCGGTCACGGAAGTGCACGAAACGGCCTGGACGGCGTGATACAGACGCGAGGTGGAAGGCTGTGGGCGCGACGAGACTGAATCGAGATGGTGCAATTGGACTCGGCTCGGACCAGCGTGGGCCAAAATGGTGCGGCTCGGGCTCGTTCGTGGCTGGGCATGGGCTCGCCGGAACTCTGTCACGGTGGCCGGAAAACGAGGAAACTCGCAGGAATTTTGAGCTATAGGGTGGAGATGATGATGGATCTTGAAGATGAGCGGGAAAATGGAATATTGGGTTAGGGTTTGTGTAGGAGATGGAATGGACCAAGTGTAGTATTTATAGTTGTGTAGGAACTTAGGGTTTGCTTGTTGGGCCTCAAAATTGGGCTTAAAATTACTAACACTCTGGCTTTAAAATCGGGTTATGAAATCGAGCTAGTTAACCGAACATTGACTTAGGAAAATTAAATGCTCGGCAATATAAATCGACCGGGACTTGGACTAAATAAAATAGTCAGTCAATTTTTATAAAATAACTAGTATTTGATCCTACGCATATGCAAAGAAATTTAAATTATTATAACTTATAAGTTACGTGTATGTGTATAATCGTAAAATTATAAGTTAAATAATAGTATCACATTTTAAAAATTTTGTCGTTAGTAAAAATGAACATCATAAAAATATTCAAATTTATCACTATATTTATTATATAAAATAAAATGGATAATTATTTTTCATTAAATTCAACTAATATAGTGTACAATCTTGCATGAAAATTTTGAATTTGAATGAGCTAGTGTAAAAATCTCTATTACAAAAGATGACTTTTATATATATATATATATAGGGTCGCGCTCCAGTGAGAATGGTGGTAAATGAAAGAAATAAGAATGCATAACAGCCGTCCGATTGGATAATCCAACGATTAACACAAAGCCAAACATTTATATTTACTAGGGGCAAATTGGACATTTACAATTACATCCAACAATAATCTCACCCCATCAGAT
>BKCP01007960.1:57825-106643 GCA_008636005.1 Striga asiatica | reverse complement strand
GGGCATGTAGTATATATAGGAGGAATCCTACAAACCTATTCCTACTAACATTCCCCATGTTCTAACCTAACTTACTGTCCAAGTCAAACATCACAAATTGGACTCTTTTATATTAGAACATTAATAATCCATTAAATACATATTCATCTTAATTAAGTTTGACTATTAATTCAATTAGGCCCAATTAATTTATATGGTCCACAATAATAGAATAATATATAAAATATTATTACATTCTCCCACTTGGACCATATAAGTGTCGAAACCCAAAGAACTACTATAAGCGCGCATCTTTCATCAAACTTATAATTGAATACATATATCTATAAGTTTAAAATCAAACTAGAAATTAATCGAGTCATGGCGGTCACAAGTCTTCGAGCGACATGATCCCTTCCATGTACCACAAATCATTTCTAATTCAACTTCACTTTAATATGGAACAAACACATTCGTACCATAACCATAAGTCATCCAACATTTATGTATATACTATAAAATCAAATATCCATAATGATGATATTGTATGTGAAGAACCAAACATCTTTAATCAAATTCAATAAGTGTCAAAATCATTAATTGAGCAATTTCATTCAGTATCGGTCAGTCCAACAAGGCCCCATTCGTTATTCCCAATTTTCTTTATATGCCTTGCAACGGCTATAGGTAATAACCCTTTTAATGGATCCGCTTTCATGCAAGTAGTACTAGAATGCTCAAAAATGACACTTTAGTTCTTCACTTCTATTTTTATGACCAAGTATTTTAATTTTATGTGATTCACACCCTTTGAATACTTGTCATTCCTTGAAATATTATTGCTACAATGCTACGATAATTCTTAGCGGCTTGGACAAGATGTCGACATTTCCAAGTCCTAAGATAAAGCACCGTAGCCCTAAATTTGACTTGTGGTCTCAAAGCATACCACAAACTCAACCCTACACCGTGGAAGTCGCGATGATGGACTTTTGTTCCACCTTTCTATAATTTTGCTTCTTTAGACATTATGAGCAAAAGTCTGAATCCGAGTATCCAATTATAACCAATAATTTGGATCTTCTTTAAGTTGGCATGTGTTCTTTAATGCCTTGTAAATACTTTAGAAATTTCTTTGCAGCATTTAAATAATCATTTAGGGATTACTTTTATATATTTGTTTAATGTACCATCAACAAATATATTATCAAACCTAGTACAGGTTCGTCTCGCTTAAGACTCCTAATCATTTATATCTAAGAAATTTCCCCCATCACTTTTCATTCCATTTCACCTGTCGGACATTTATTTTAGACTAAATGTACCCCTTTCATGAATTAGAATTATTCTTATGGAACAACCATCCATTATCTCTCAAATAAAACTTTTATGGGACAAACTTTTAGTCCTTGTGATCTATTCCAGAATATTTCTATTCCAATTAGCAAGGACGTTTCATCCACATCCTTTATTTCATAACTTTTTTAGAGAGATAATACTTTACTTCGTGCAACATGTCCATATTATTAGCAACTATAATATATCATTGACATACGAAACTAAATAACAAATCTACTCCCACTGACCTTAATGTAGATACACCGATCTACGGTATTCTCTACAAAACCATAAGCAGTGATGGTATCATTAAACTTAAGATACCATTGACGAGAGACTTATTTTAGTCCATATATCGATCTATTCAACTTACACACTAATGTTTCATTTCTTGTGAGCTAAAAAACTTTTAATTAGTTCATGTAGATCTCCTTTTAAGTTTATCATTTAAAAGGTGATCTTTATGTCCATTTGATAAAGCTCAAAGTTATACAGAGCTACCATTACCATTACAATTCTCAAGTAATCTTTCTCGAAACGAGAGAAGTGTTTCCTTGTAGTCAATGCCTTCCTTTTGGGTGTAACTTTTAGAAACAAGTCTAACGTTATATCTTTCGATATTACCTTTAGAGCCGTGCTTGGTTTCGGAAAAATCCATTTACACACAACTCTTTTAGACCCTTCAGGTAAATCTATTGAACTAAAGACTTTATTTTCATCCATTGACTTTAATTATTTTTTCATGGCATTGATAAACTTTTCCAGAAATTTTTACTTTTCATGGCTTGTGATTTCATCAACCAAAGGTTGTCCTATAATTTCTTGAGTGTTTGTAACCGATTCATTATCAAGTGAGTATGGATCATTTTGTTATTCATCCAAGATACATGACGTTACTGTAACAAAATGAATAACAACTATTGATGGACTCTCGGGTTTGGATTGTTCAACCTGAGTTTCTTTGACATCCAAACTTTGCAGTTCCAAACTCCCACTAATTTGATCATTTTTAATGAATCGAGCATTGTTGGAATCAACTATTCTCGTACTATGATTAGGCATGTAAAACTTATATCCTTTAAAACTTTTCGGATAACCAATGAATAACCACTGGTTGTCCTAGGATTAAGTTTCTTTTTCATGTGAATTACATACTTTTACTTCTGCTTGACACCCCAAACATGATGATGCCTTAAACTAGGTTTCCTACCCGTCCACAGTTCATAAGGTGTCTTAGGAACTGCCTTATTAGGAACTCTGTTTATCCAATATACAGTAATCTTTAATACATGCATCCACATAGAAAACGTTAATGTTGAATTACTCAACCTACCTCTAACCATATTCTTTAAGCACGGTTTATCCTCTCAGCAACACCATTATGTTGGAGAGTCTCTATTATAGTGTATTGCACACAAGTATTTCAAATCTCAAGAAACTTTGCAAATGGATTAGGATATTATTCTCTTTTATTGAACTTACAATAATATTCACCACTCTAGTGAGATCTCACAACTTTTACTTATTTATCTAACTACCTTTCCATCTCATCATTGTATATTATAGTCCAATGATTGAGTCATTTCATGTAGTAGATAAATATAACCATAATGTGAGAAAATATTTATAATGGTGATTAAATAGTTTACATCACCCCACAAAGGGACGTTGAATAGGCCACAAAAATTAGTGTGAATAAGTTATAAAATTTTAGTACTTCTCATGGCAGATCTCTTTAATGTATGCTAGTTTGCTTTTTTTTTAATTCATTTTATACATACATCTTGATCACTAAAATCCAAATGAGAAATAGTTTCATTATTCACCATTCTCAAAACTTTTCTTCGGATATGTGACCATAATCTTTAATGCCATAAGAGAGTAGAATTTTAATTATGTGCACTACGTTTAACCTCAAAATAAATATGAGATACATAAGTAGTTGCACAGAATCAAGCCACCAAATATTATTGGGAATCTTTAATAAATTTGATTCACAACATACAAAAATTTAATGTATGTTTTTCTTTTCGAATCAAGATTTTATTTCGGACAATCTCTCATGAGGTGGCCTAACTTCTTACAGAAATAATACCTCATTTCTTTAATGATTGGACCTTCAAAAACTTTAAGTAAGCCAATCTCCTTTTATTTGCCTTTGTGTTCCCATTTTATTTTACTATTATTGGCTCACACATGAGATATAAGTGAATCGACTCTTCTTTCATCTCATTTATTCTCGCCTCTTCCTGCACCAGCATAGCCTTAATTTCCTTACAGTCCTATTTATCTTTAATGGTGTTATAGTTCACCTAGGATTGACCAAATTCGACAGGTAGGGAGTTCATGATGAATATAACCATATATGAGTCTATCACATTCATTCTCATGTTTGAAAGTTTAACTTATATGTTGAACATGTTTGGTCACGAGATTATAGATGGAGCGGAATCGGTCGAACTTTTATAGTGGTGAGCTCGCTCATAAAACTTTCCACAATAGACTTCTCCCGCAATTTTATATGGAGATAACTCCTTGATTTTTATTTAGGAATCCCTTTTGTAATATTAGCTTTAATGTTATCCGCCTTGATTAACTTCATAAAATTCATACACAACCTATTTGATCACTCACATACCCTACGAAGAGTTACCTCTACTTTGGAGTTCTCATAATTAATGGTTGTGGGAACTTCATCAATAATTAGAGTCATATCCAAATTTATTGAACCTAACTGAAATTGGATATGCTTAGACCATTCATTGAAGTTTATCCAATTGAATTTTTAAACTATAATACTATACGGATAACCAAATTTTGAACGCTGCAAACTTTAATACATGCTATTTAGTTACGCTTTGAGAGACAATTAATGGATTCAGAAATCTTTTAAATTATATATTTAAATATACCTTTGGGCAAATACTTAAATATATAATATACTTGATTGATGCCTAAGAGGAAAGATCTTTAATAGAAATTACAAGAATTGTGATCAACTAGTGGTTATCTTTGGACAAACACACTAATTAACCTAACTTTAATATAATTTCTCTTTTAGTGTCATATATTACAAACCATGGCCCACCTTTGGGTGTCCTCCTAGTTTATAATCTATAACATCAATTATTCAAATATTAGAATATTAGGGTACATTAATAAGACATCGTCTTATATTTGAATAATTGATACTTTTATCTAATTTAATTATCTATTCCATAAATTAAACTAGGCCACTTTGGTGACTAACTAGTTTCTTACATAGATAACATAATTAGATAATATTTTATAATAATTATATTTTATCTAATTTAATTATCTATTCCATAAATTAAACTAGGCCACTTTGGTGACTAACTAGTTTCTTTACATAGATAATATAATTAGAAACTATGCGATGGGTATTTTATGAGATTATCAAAACTATAACATATCTCAATCACCCTAATTTTAATATAGTTTATTGTTAATATTTTATTATGAGGTTATTATATTTAAACTTTTATTAACCTCAACAATTGAATATGATTTTACCGTAATATCATTCATGCGTGAAATGCCATACGTTATACAATTCATAAATCAATTCAAGGCTAATAAGAACTGTAAGGTCAATTGAGTTGTGGTCAAACAGTAATAACAATTCATGGTCAAATTTGTAATAGTCGCCGAATGTCAATTTATAATTCAAAACAGACACACAAAACTTTAATCAGTTTGCCACATGACCACAATCCCAATGTCAATTGATGCCAAATAATTCCTAACCAAACAATTATAGACCAATCCATTATGATGATTACAGATAATTCATTCGAACTGGCATGGCAAAGCATACTTTGGCAAATTCTCTTAATCGGATTAATTTATTCAATGATCACACTCTACAAATTCTATGAGGAGCAACACATTAAGGAACACAGTGAATTTCGGGCAAAGAATTTCAACGTGATAGAATTATTCAAAGCAGAGCATAAAAATTTCATATGGCCAGATTGCCGTAAACTTTAATGGGCAACTTAATCATGCATAACACATGCTCTGATACCACATGTAAGAAATTTAAAGGGCATACTCATAACTATCAGGCGGAATTGAATAAACCCTAAGCATGTAATTCTGTCCATTCATCGAATATGGATCTTTTGCATAAATTAAATTGCACATAGAAACTTACAAGAATCCATTAGTCCTTCCCTGTTTCTTGTATGTCTGATCTTGCAGCTCTTGCAGTCTGTCCCAAGCCGTGCGTGTTTATGTTCTCTCTCCCGCTTCTCTCGTCTTTTCATAAAGCCCTTGATGTTGAGAACTTTATTTCGTATAAGATGGGAGAGAGGGGCATGTAGTATATATAGGAGGAATCCTACAAACCTATTCCTACTAACATTCCCCATGTTCTAACCTAACTTACTGTCCAAGTCAAACATCACAAATTGGACTCTTTTATATTAGAACATTAATAATCCATTAAATACATATTCATCTTAATTAAGTTTGACTATTAATTCAATTAGGCCCAATTAATTTATATGGTCCACAATAATAGAATAATATATAAAATATTATTACATTCCTGTCCTGTGCAGGCCCGCGGCACTGCTCACCGAGTTCACCGTCCTCCGACGGCCTCGAAATTTACCTTCATCCACTACATCGTCTTCATCGGTGTCGCCTCGGAACTCTAGATCGGCCACCGCAACCGGCTCCGCGGAACCTCCTACCCGTCAAAATTAAATGCAAAATCAGCCTATCCTTCTTCTTCCCGCATCCCCAAGGCTGGGCCTGTACAAACATCAGACGAATGTTGTAGGCCCGTGGTAATGTAAAAGATCTCAACTTAAGGGCTAATGGGGAAAATTCTATCGTATGAGATGAGGACTTGGATGCAGCAAGCTAGGAATTTGTGAAAAGTTGCAGGCGGATTCAATTTGGGGGTGAATTAGTTTGAAAATTAGATAGGTTTGGGGGATCTAATTGCAATCGTATAAATTTTAATTATATTACAATTGAGTTCGTGGGCCAAATTTACAATTTATAAAAATATCTAAAAATATTATTTTTACATATATTTTTATACACATATATTATGTATTTTAAACCAAACAAATACCACAAAATATTAAATTACCATATTAAAATATTGAATATAATTTTATAATATAAATAATAAATTATTTTGATAATTTAAATTACACATTTTATGATATATGTGTATATAACAAATATATTATATTTTCAACTAAAACTAATATAAATATTAAATAAAAATATTAAAATAAATACATTTTCTTATAAAATAAATAGGTGCACTGCGAATGCACATTAATGATAGAAATATTGCACATTAGCAACCATCACATTGCACTGTAGCGACCGAAACAGTCATACACAGTCTTGGGATCGAATTTTATATTTTTGGTTGATTATTTAAGTTTACTTTTAAAATTTTAGTTTCTTTGTTATTTATATAAATAACTAAATTAACTTATTTATTTTGTTATGTATATATATATAATTGAAGTGATTAAAATAATAATATCTTATTTATATAATATAAAAGTTATTCAAATAATACATATATTTTTTTTTCATAAAAAATAATCAGTTATTTAGGTTAATTCGATATACAATTATATCTACTAAATTTAGTTTTCAATAGTACATAATTTATATGTGATCATATAAAGTAGTGCACTTTAGATATCAACATGCTGCACTTTATAACACAATACGTCGCACTTTATAAAACAATACATTGCACTTTATGCAATCGACAACTAACATCCTCTACTCCCGCCAAAATATCACACAACATAAATATAAAAAACGGGTATAAATAATATTTTAACATTAATCATATTATTTATCCACACAAAACACAAGCATGCTAACATACAAAAATTGCAATAGTTTACTTTATACATCAACCCGTTGCACTTTATAAAACAACATATTGCACTTTACAAAACAACGTATTGCACTTTATCAGGGCTGTTTGATTGCACAATAGATATCAAAACCGACCGAACTCAAATTGTTTCAACCAAATGTAATATAAAAATAATAAATAATATTATTACTAAATTAAATATAATTTTAATATAAGTAATAAAATATTTCTATTATAATTCGGTTTACCGAACCGATTAAACCAATTAATATGTTCATATTTAATTTGATCTGGGGCAATAATTCGTACAAAATAAAACAAATTTTTTTAATGTGCAGTTCTCATACAATATTGTGCACTTTTTCTATGATTATTGTGCATTTAATATATTTATTATAAATTTTCATATTTTCAATAAACTACAAATTGGACCCTTGGATTGAATTGTAATATATTGAATTTTCTTTAATTTGCACAAAAGTCCTTGGGACTTATCCAATTTTCAAAAGCAATCCCCATAATTGAATCTCTGCAATCCATCTCCGGTCACTCAGAACACGGCACGCCATTTCATCAAGCTTCTGTGGCTGAATATGGAAGAACGTCGGCACCTTCGAGCAGCAACATCGAGCCGGTAATTTTTTTTTCAGCCGTCGAGCGCCACTTGAATCTTCGCCGTCCGTCGACCAGTTTTTACGTGGCGGCGGTTATCAGCTTTGACGTCCGCCTGGAGGTCGTCGAAGCTTACAGGCGGAGGAGACGCTGTCGACGACGACGTCGGAGGGAAATCGATCTGTGTGCCGGCGAGATGGCCGTCGTGCGAGATGGTGCGAGGGGCGGTGGCGAGCAGCGGCGGACGGCATCGTTCGGCGGCAGGTGGCGACGGGCTGTAGCTGGTGGCGGCACCCCCCATCAGGCGATGGTTGGTTGTCTGCAAATGAAGGTGTCGCCGGTGGACATCGCCGACGTGGTGCTCGACGGCATAATAGTCGCGCCGGGCGACGGCGCCGGGCGACGGCGTCGGAGACGGGTGTTCGGCGGCGAATTGCTGTGCGAAGCCACCTGTGAAGTTTGGCTCCGGGTGATCTTTTGGTGGCGCCGCCGTGTGTGGTTGGCGTGGTGTGTGTGCGTGTGAGAATTGAGATTGCAGATCTGAAATTGGGAACGAAGGATGTGATGAGAGAGATAAACTTATTTAATTGGTGAGTGGGTCCCATATAAATATATGTGTATTGACTAACCTACCCCTAATTATTGGTCAAATGCACATATTTGACCACACTTTGATCAAATAATTACCAGAATGCCATTAATGATTGATCATAGTTTGACTTCATCATACCCATTGATATGATTGATCTGATAGTCCAAATTCATTCTTATTTCTTTCATTATCTACCATTCTCATATGATCCCAACTATATATATATATATATACATATATATATATGTGTGTGTGTGTATATATTGCGTTGTATCTATAGCATATTAAATATTCGGGCTTCGGCCCAACTAAATATAATTCCGATTAATCCAATGCTTGGTTTTTACCTAAAATAAAACCGATACTTGGCTAAATAATCTCGATTTTAATGATTAAAAATCAAATAAATGCTCCATGACTTAGACTTTATACTAATTACTCAATTTAATGCAAATAATAATAGTTAAATGCATCAAATAAGGAAACAGGCTATTTATGGAAATAAAGTCGAGCTCTATAAATAGTAAAAATATTCGAGGCGTTACATGGAGGACCCATGGCATTTTACAATTGTTAACATAGAAATTCAAATACTGCAAATTAATGACACCTCGAGAAGATTAATGGAGACGGTTAGGGTTAATTGTTGGAGGTCCGAACTGTGAAGATATGTTCCCGGGGTCATCTCGGTATCATATCGGCTTACGTCATAGCCGCCCCTATGCTATCAATCCGCATTAAATGCACCCGCTTCTCCTCAAAATGCGTGTAGAATGTTACTATAAATAGCTGCATTTAACTCGATACGAGGATTTTTTTTCCGACACATTAAATTCTAGCATTTAACACCTCGGTTGCACACAAAACCGACTTCTTGTACTAAAATACCGACTTCATCTGTCGTGTACCCGACTTAAAAAAAAACTCAACAAAAATTCTATTTTCTACAACTTTTGTTACTTTTTACACATTGATTACGATGTTAAATTCCGTTTATCAACATTTTGGCGCTAGAAGTAGGGCTTCATAAGATACTTGGAGTCAATTTTCGAAATTAGAAAACACCACATCTAAACTCAAACCGCCATTTCCCGCTTGTCCACGAGAACATGTCTCATTCTGGGCAAGACGATCGGACCACCAGGGGAAGCGCCAATCACACCCTAGATAAAGAAACCGGTCACAACAACGCGGTACCCGCAATACCGGATTTGACCACACTCTTCCAAAACTCGGTATTCGCCCGGGGATTTGCCGCCTTGCTGGCCCGAACTGTAGCGCCCGTTCGATTTATAGAATTTCTTGGATTATTCTATTTATCGAAATTTTATTTTTGAGATTATATTTATTGTATTGATCGCGATGTCTACTTAAATTTTATATTTAAGTACTCGACCGTTTTATCGTAAAACGTTCGTCGTTCGGCGATTTTAGTTAATCGGGTAGGGAATCTAAGCCGTTCGTTTACTAGAATTTTTTGGGTTTTATGTGATAATCTATATGCATTTATATTATTTTTCTTTCGATATTATATATATATCGATTACTTGTCTATTATTATTAACTGCTCAACTTGTGTAACCTTGATAAATTTAAAAATTCGAATTAAATAGATGTCCTCGTCTATTTGATTTGTAAAATAATTTACCAACCCAAAAATTGAGAATTTTAGAAGAGTCCACGTCTTCTTAAATTCTTTGGTGTGCTCTCGTCTTACTAAATAGTTTTAAGTATTTAATTTGTATTTTGTGCTTAAATGTTTTATTTTGCTATTGTCCAATTTAATTCTCTGAGTGTTCAAAATGTGCCTAAGTCTTTTATTTAGGTGCTTAAGTATGTTTTTGTGGCCCAATTTATACCTAAGAGTAAATTTCTTGATTTAGTAATTTTTTGACTTTGGCCCAACAATATCCCATTTCCAGCCCAACTCTTAGCTAACCTAAGCCCAGCAGATATTTTTTGAAACTCGCGCAAACTCTTACAGCATGTTTGTTTATGGAAATTTTTTGTTTTGTTTGAATTTGTCGGTTTGGTTTGGTTAATTTTGAAAAAAGTTGTATGATTAGTTGTTAGTGGGAATATTAAAATAATATTTAAAGTAAAATAATTAAAATTGATTTGATGTAAAAGTAGGAGAGAGATGATTGAAGTGATGGTTAGTTAAAATAATGTGAGTGGATGAATAGTGAATTAAGGTTGATGTGGCGTGTATGAATGATTGATTGATTGATTTAATTATATTAATAAGGCTTAATGGCGGGAAAATACACGACCTTTACGTGTTTGGCCATTTAATCACCACCTTTAGACCTTGGCAAATAAATACACGACCTTCACATTTTTGGCAACCCGATACCTGGTTTGGTCTGCCGTTAACGGAAATCCTACGTGGCTTGTAAAACTGACGGACACACCAAACGGGCGTCCCAGTCAGCGCCGAGGTTGCATAATCGGGTAGTATAAAAGCCAAATGTGCCTCTAATTTTCCCCAAAATCTTCATTCACGAACGAACCCTAATTTCCCCAAAAATCGCCCCAATTTAATCGATTTGCACGGAAATTCAGAGGGTCTGTGTTCCATATCATCGATTTGCTCTAGAATTCAGAGGGTGTGTCTTCCATATCATCGATTTGACGTCATGGTTGCAAGGTAACTGCTCTTTCTCTCTTGAAATCTTTAATTTGATTTTATATTTTGTAGGGTTCGATTGTTAATCTTTTCCGATTTTTTCAATTTACAGCGATTTCTTTCTATTATTTATCAATCACAAGGGTAGATTTGTGACTGTCGATGGGTATGAGGCGTATTATGGTGATTGTGTTGCCACGGTTACTGGGTTGGATGCAGATAGGCTAGGTTATTTTGACATTGAAGATGAAATAACGAAGTTGGGATATGAAAACTGGGGTAGAATATGTTATAAGCATCGGACAACACGTGAATTTAAAGATATAACAGATGATGCTGGTGTTATGGACTGTTTGGGTCAAATGCAGGGAAACAAAAGATATGTTGAAATATATGTGCAAACTGAACATTTAAAGAAACCGTGTGGGGCTGCTGTGTGTCAACAAGAAAATGGATCTAGGAATAGGGTATCTAAAGTTGCTGAGGTAGACCAAGCAAAGGATACTAGTGAGAAGCTGGTTGATACTAGTGACAAGCTGGTTGAGTTTGCTTTAGATGAAAGTGAGGATGAGGACTATGAACCATCTGGAGAATCTTCAAGTGATGATGGTTTGTCTGAGGAAGATTTAGGGACAGATGATGAGGAGTATCTTGAGGCCAGGAGAGAAGTTTTAAACTCTAGAAAGTCACAAGATGCTGGGGATGCAAACATTTCCTGTGCACAGCCATCTGCACATCATGAGGCTGATGACAGCATTACACCTGCAAGAGATATTGAGTCAGAATATGAAGATTCTGAAGGGAATGTGAACACTGATTCATCTAGTGGTGAGGGTTTTGATGATGATGATGATGATGAAGCAAGGCCTAAGAAAAAAAAAAATTGTTTATGATGGTAAGGGGGATCTGCAGACATTTCAATTTCAGCTTGGGATGAGGCTTGAAAGCATTGGACAATGTAAGAAGGCAATTCAGAGTTATGCAATATATAATGGCTGCAACATAAGTTTCTTCAGAAGTAGTTCAAGTCAGGTTGAAGCTAGGTGTGAAGTGGGTTGTCCATGGAGGCTTTATGCTAGTCTGATAAAAGGTGAAGGTAGTGTGGCTATCAAGACCTTTGTCAATACCCATAGCTGCCATAGGGACTTGAACACTAAACAAGCAACTGCTTCATGGGTTGCTGGGGAGTATCTACCTATGATTAGGAAGAAGCCTAAGATGAAAATTTCTGACTTAGAGGATTCTATCAGTGAAAAATATGGTGTGCAACCCTCTAGGTGGAAACTGTACAAAGCAAAAACTAGGGCTCTTGAACTGCTTAGAGGTACAGAGGACGAGCACTATGGAAAACTAAGGAGGTACATTGCAGAGCTTCAAAGGGTTGATAGAAATGGCACATTTCAGCTTGTCTTGGAGAGTGGCAGTGTATTCAAAGGTTTTTATGTTGGTTTTAGTGCACTCAGACAAGGTTTCTTGCAAGGCTGTAGGCCAATAATTGGTTTTGATGGGTGTTTCTTGAAGTCCTTTTTAGGAGGTGCTTTATTGTGTGCTGTTGGCAAGGATGGGAACAACCAGATATTTCCCTTGGCATGGGCAGTTGTGGATTCTGAGAATGAGAGCAATTGGAAATGGTTTCTAGATATTCTTTTTCAAGATTTGGGGATATCAGATGGACTTGGATGGACATTTATTAGTGATCAGCAAAAGGTTAGTTTTTGAATCATATTATAGGCATTTATATATATATTTCTTTATTTGTCTTGTCTCTAATATTTGTTCTTCTTTAACTCATTATGTAGGGACTCATTGCTGCTATAAGGGATCTCTCACCACATGCAGAACATAGAAACTGTGCACGGCATGTGTACATGAACTGGAAGAAATCTCACAAAGGCAGTGCACTTAAAAGCTGTTTCTGGAGGGTAGTGCATAGCACATACAAGGCAGCCTATAAGGAGGCACTTGAAGAGATGAAGGTAGTGGGTAAAGAGGCTTATGAGGAATTCATGAAGCTGGAAAATGTCAGGTTCTGTAAAGCTTTTATCCTTGAGAATCCAAAATGTGATATGATACTTAATAATGTGTGTGAAACTTTCAACAGTACCATAGTGAAGGCAAGGAAACAACCTATTGTTGACATGCTTGAGAGTATTAGATCTTATGTAATGGAAAGGCATCATCACAAACTTATGTTGACCAGTGGAGTAAAAGACACAATATGTCCTAGGATAAGGAAAAAAATTGAGGAACATAAGTTGAGTAGTAGGTTGTGTGTGACCAAACCTGCAGTGGGTGAAAAATTTCAAGTTGCCATATCAGATGATCAATTTGTAGTTGATTTGAAGTGCATGACATGTAGTTGTAGAAGCTGGGATATATCTGGTATACCATGTATCCATGCTTGTTCTGCAATTCAGTACATGAAGAGGGATGTAGTGGATTTTGTCAGCCCATACTTCTCTGTAGAAAGAAATTTGAGAGCATACTCCTTTTGTCTTGAACCATTAAATGGACCTAAAATGTGGCCTGATGCATCTGGGTCCACTGTCAAGCCACCTCCATTTAAAAAGATGCCTGGTAGACCTAGAATAAGAAGGAGAAGAGCACCTGAAGAAGAGGCCAAGAGTGACACTAAGCTGAGGAGATTTGGACTACAAATGACTTGTAAAAAATGCAAGAAAATTGGGCATAACATCAGGACTTGCCCCAATGAAGCTGCTCCTTCACAGACAAGAGTGAGTTTATTTGTTAGTGCTTATTTATGAACATTTATGATGCATTATGATAATATCCTTCTTGTTAAATTGCAGAAAAAGAGGGGGAGACCAAGGACAAGGGAGCAACATGTGGAGTCTTCTGCAAGAGATTGGCAGCCAACAAACCCAACACCAGTCACAACAACAACCCCAACACCAGTCCCAACAACAGCCCCAATAGCACCACCACAAGTACCACAAACACAAGCCCCAACAGCACCACAAACACAAGCCCCAACAGCATCACCACAAGTACCACAAACACAAGCACCAACTGCACCACAAACACAAGACCCAACAAAAGCCCCATCCACAAGAGCAACCACAACCAGAAGAGAAACCACAGTCACAAGAGCAACCAGAACAGCCCCAACTACAAGATCAGCCACAGCTGCTATGCAACAGACAAGGAAGAGTGCCAGGATCAGAAGTGTTGGACAATCATCTCAAACTGTGCAAGCTATTAGAGCAAGAGATAGAGCAATGGTAAAAAAGCTAACTTTATTTTCTTTCATAAAGCTAAATGTCAGTTTAGTTAACTTATTGTTGTTTTCATTCTTTAGGCAAAAAAAGGATATGGTGTGATGGTCTCTGAGCAGACAGGAGACATTTATATGAGGGTATGCATCATTGTTTACCATATTTTTCCCTGTGCCAATTTGTTATGCATTTTTCAGAAATTTACTTAATTTGTTCCACAACTGCTTAATCAGATGCCAGGGCAAAGTAGAGTTAACTTTGTACCTAACAACAGACCCAAGAGATCAGCACATGGACAAAACAAACAAACATCCAAGAATTGCCCAAGAGATCAGGGGACCCAAGAGAGTGTTTGCAACTTTTCACCTTAGTTGTCATGGATATGTACTGTTGTTAGGTTTTGGGGATGCTGTTTCTGAACTGCCTTGTTTTTTCATGTTTTTGGTTGTTGGATTGGAGATTCAGTTGTAATTTCTGAATTTGGATTAGATTTGATGATTTTGGTTGTGGAATTTGGATTGGATTTGACTTTGAATTGTCTAAGGATGGCATCAAGACTTTTGTTAGTAGACATGTCTTCATTTTCAAGTTGTTTGGTATTTAATATGCTTGTACACAGATTTGTGCTTATAACATGGTTGTGAAGTTAAATAAAGTAACTGTAAACCTAAACCAAAATAAGCCAGAATGATCATTGTCAATATTAACATACAATATATTGCACCAACATACACATACACTGACTGAAATAAACTTACAGAAAACATAAGTTGATTCAAAAAAATAAATTCCATAACAACTGCAAAGTATCCAAAAGACAGCATCAGAAATGGTTCATTGTCAATACATAACCGAGATGAAGTTACAAAAACTTAAAGCTAATTCAACATCAATAAACCATTTTCCCCTTTACCCAAGGAAAAAAGCAAAACAACAAATAACACAACTGACACACACACAATACGGTTTCTGAAGATGTTTCTCTTGGACAAGACTTGTACTTGCTTCTCCAAGTCATTTACTTTGGATTTAAGACACAAAAGTTCATTCTCCTTCATTTTCAGCCTCTCAACCATTGCTACTGCAATATTTTCTTCGCATTTTAATTGCTCCTCCAAGTCATTTGCTTTGGATTTAAGACACAAAAGTTCATCCTCCTTCATTTTCAGCCTCTCAGCCATTGCTACTGCAGTATTTTTTTCGCATTTTAATTGCTCCACCAAGTCATTTGCTTTGGATTTAAGATACAATAGTTCATCATTCTTCAATGAGACCCTTTCAGCCATTGCTACTACAGTGACTTCCTTGCATTTTAATTGCTCCTCCAACAATGTCTTATCAGCCTTCAGTTTCAGAAAACATGATTTCTGAAATGGTCCAAGCTCCGGATCAATCCAAGAAAAGTATCTACAGGGTTTCTTTTACAAAGAAGCAAGGATTAGAACAAATCACATAATCTGAAAACCCATAAACTAAGTTCATGTCATAAAACCAAAATTTTTCAAACTGTGCTCGTAAAGCAACTAGTATTTTCAAACTGAGATCATTTCCTCAAATTCAACTCGCACTTCACATTGAACAGGACAATTCATCTCAGATCGGCCACGCATGAAATAACAAGAACTACACCAAATTGCAATCATATCGGCATAATTGCACTCATATCGACACAAAACATAATCAAAACACCAAATTGCAACAGGAAATCGAACTCACCTCTGTGTTGATGCAACGTCGAAATCGACGACAAGGATTGAGGTCGGTATTTGATGTGAATAAACCTGGTTCGTCTCCACAACCACATTCTAATTTGAATGTCCTTGAATTTGAGCTCGAACTCGCCGACATTTCAGCGCAAAATTGGGGCGATTTTTGGGGAAATTAGGGTTCGTTCGTGAATGAAGATTTTGGGGAAAATTAGAGGCACATTTGGCTTTTATACTACCCGATTATGCCACCTCGGCGCTGACTGTGACGCTCGTTTGGTGTGTCCGTCAGTTTTACAAGCCACGTAGGATTTCCGTTAACGGCAGACCAAACCAGGTATCGGGTTGCCAAAAATGTGAAGGTCGTGTATTTATTTGCCAAGGTCTAAAGGTTGTGATTAAATGGCCAAACACGTAAAGGTCGTGTATTTTCCCGCCATTAAGCCTATTAATAATAATGATGATAGTGGAGTTGAGTTAAAGTTGAGTTAAAAAAAGTGGTTGAGTTAAAATGTTGAAATTTTTTTGAAAACTTTTCATAAACAAACATGCTCTTAGTCGTCTCCCTCGGCTCCTTAGCCGATGAACAACCCTAATTCTTCCACTCCCGATAGCATCAACCTCTCGACCAAGAGGAACCGGCTATCGAAGATCCAAAATGCGGCGACCGCAAGCCAGTCTTTCACGACGGTTGACGAGCACACCGAGACCTTTAGTTCGACCGAGTCTCGACCTCTTTGAGCTCCGACTAGCGGCGAGGCGAGCTCTGTACGCGGCTGAGACTGGTTGTCGTCGACCGAGGACTACGATGGACAAACAAGCAGCGCCAGAGAGCTCCAGTTACCGGCGACTGTGACATCACACCTAATCGCGACCCTTGAGCTCCGACCACTAATCTTTAATCGTGACGATGAACCTGATTCCCGACGAGCAGCAGCTTTCCCGACGAGAACGGTAGACCAGGCGCCCCAGACGTCAAATAGCAGGCCCCTTTGGGTCGCAATCGAGGCCCCAGTTTCCGATGACATCCCATGAGCGAGCGGTTGCGAGCACCGTCTCGCCAATCAGGCAGCAAACCAAGAAACCAAGAGCAAAAGATTCCGAGGCTAAGACAAGCGCCAACGATCGAGAGCGGGCCGAGCGGGTTCCGAACCCCTTTGTTGGCAGCAGCGAGTCACGGCTGAGGCATCTTCGTTCCGGGCTGCCATGTTCGAGCCTGAAACCGTTAATCCTCTTTTCGTGTGGATTAGAGTGGTAATCTCGTGTTTTTTTTTTTTATCATCACACCGAGACCTTTAGTTCGACCGAGTCTCGACCTCTTTGAGCTCCGACTAGCGGTGAGGACGAGCGGCGAGGCGAGCTCTGTACGCGGCTGAGACTGGTTGTCGTCGACCGAGGACTACCGATGGACAAGCAAGCAGCGCCGGAGAGCTCTCGTACCGATGGACATCAGACCTAATCACGACACTTGAGCTCCGACCTTTGATCTTCAGACGTGACGATGAACCTGATTCCTGACAAGCAGCAGCTTTCCCGGCGAGAAGGGTAGACCAGGCCCCAGACGTCAAATAACAGGTCCCTTTGGGTCGCAATCGAGGCCCCAGTTTCCGATGACATCCCATGAGCGGGCGGTTGCGAGCCCCGTCTCGCCAATCAGGCAGCAAACCAAGAAACCAAGAGCAAAAGAACCGAGTTTCGAGGCTAAGACGAGCGCCAACAATCGAGAGCGGGCCGAGCGGGTTCCGAACCCTTTTGTTGGCAGCAGCGAGTCACGACTGAGGCATCATCGTTTCGGGCTGCCATGTCCGAATCTGAAACCGTTAATCCTCTTTTCGTGTGGATTAAAGTGGTAATCTCGTGTTCTTTTTTTTTTTTTATCATCATTCGTTTAGATCCTTGGTTGTGTAATTCGAATCTTTGAATTGGGAATAAAATGAGATTAATGTGTGAATTGTATGCTGTGGAATTGGATCTCTTGGAAATGATGTTTAAAAATTAGCGTTTAAAGGATAAACTGGAGGCTATATTCATGTTTTCGGGTTGTTTGGCTTTTTGTGGCTGGGATTTTAATTGGATTTAATTGTTGTTAGGGTGTGTATTTTTGAAGGTGTTTTCTGCTATGTGAAAGTGAATTTTATTTTCTTATGTTGAGAATGTGCAGTTGAAAGAACATGTGATTTTGGTATTCTGTGGGTCATGTTTTGTTATTGGAATTTTTGGATCTCTCGTTGTGAAATGTTGTGTGTGCTAATGCGTGGACCCTTTCATGTTGCTTAAAGTTTCGTTAAGTTAATTTAATAAGCTTCAGGCAGAAAAGTATTAGAGATTCTGGTTCAAGAGTAGAGATGTTCACTTTAATGTGGTGAATTTATTTATTTATTTTAGTTCATTTATTTGGCCTGGAGATTGGATCTATAATTTGGGAGCTATTGAAACCATTCTGCATTTGTGTAGTTACTGTATTGAGCTATGAAATGTTTGTCTGCTAGAATATCCATTATAGTAAAATAATATGACTATCTTTGAATGAGGTTTAAGCTTCATGATCTTGATGTGTTGTAATTGTGGGTTATATTATTTCCCCAAATACCGTTTGTTATTTGTTGGGCTAGTCGAGCTTGAAAATCATAGAGGAAAAAAAAAATGCTTTTGTGCATTACATGTGTCGTATTAATCATTTCTATAAGATTATTTTGTGGTGTTTGAGCCATGCTTTTGCCTTATTTGTCGATATATATTTTTTTATGTGAATTCATCTACTTTAATTGCCCACCTACCTTATGTGTTGTTATTAAATGTTTGTATGTTAATTGCGTGGTTTAATTAACCCAATCAAATTCCTTAATAATAATTAAATCCATAATTTTTAGGTTGAGGAGTCGAGCTTTCGACCTAAGTTCTTCAGCTTGTGTGCTATTGTAACCCGATTTCTAGGTGGGTTTTACTAAAATTGTCTATGCAATAAATTGTTTGCCTTACTTGTATATGATCAATGAATGCCTACAAATCATATAGCCTTCGATGTGAGCTGTACCGGCCGTCGAACGGTTGTCCCATATTTATGAAAATAAACCCGAGGGGTTACTCTTACTGACTGGACATCGATAAAAACTCGAGGGGCATTCGGTGTATAAAACCGGGGGGCATAGATGTAGAGCCCATGGGGCATTCGAAACATGACCCGAGTGAGGGCCTTCGATACATCTACCGGCAATAGTCTATTGGTGTAGATGTGCACATGAGTCTGAACACCGTGAATTTATGTTCAAAACTTGGGATACTTAATTTATTCTTATATATGCTGTGATCATACTATCTCTTTTACTGTTTATGTTATGGAAATGTTTATTGCATAGTGGTGAGCACTACGATTTCCAACTGTACTCATCCCCACCTGAAATTAACGTTTCAGGTTAAGCAAGGCGGGTACGACGGCGGAGTAGAGCGAGTGGTGGTTGGTCTATGAGATCGGTTATTTATTGATTATGCTTCCGCTATATTTATGATTATTTATGATTTATGAATTTTCTAACTCTGAGAATTTATGAAGTGTTGAGACACTACTGGGGAGATGCCCCGTTGACATTGTTATGTCTTGCAAACTTGAGTTTTGTTCGGGGAACCCGGTTTGGGCAAATTGATGATTTACGGATTTATGAATCCCGTTTTGGGAGTTAGATGTTTTATGTTATGAAATTGATGTTATGTCGTTGAAGTAATTTGAAATATATGAGTAACGGCACAAGTGTTCGAAATAAATTTTGAAAAATTTATTCTGATTTTTCTGAAAGTCCGGAATTTCTTTAAAATCAAAGTGGGGCGTTACACAAACTATGTCGGGGCCTTTAAGAGCGGTGCAGGGACAATCCCTCGCTCTGATAGAGCCGGCGAGGCAACGAGCCCCGCAAATGAAAGGACGCGACAACAACCGCACCGCGTCGCACGCAATGTCACAGCCGCGTGACAACAATCCACAAGCCCCTCCAACAGGAAATGTAGTCCCGCCGGAGATCAACCTGCCAGAGATGAACTTACTGGAAATGACCGCAAAGAGTCATTCCGGACATGCCCGGAGAGCCCCGCCCGCAGCTCGGCCGCTATTTCAACAACTCGAGAACCAAGTCGACCTGCGGCAGCAAATCAAAAGAAACCGGTCTGCTAGACGCGACGCCTCAGAGGTTGAAGTGTTGAGAAGGAGGGTTGCGGAGTTGGAAGCCCAACGTACCACGCAAGTCAGGCTACCTCTACACTCTCATACTTCCGGCCCGACTATGTATACGTAGAATTCGATTCCCCGCTGGCACTCGAGCTGACCTGGGGTCCCCTACCAGGAAATATCAAAGTCCCACAAATCGGGCTCTATGATGGGATCTCCGACCCCGACGCTCACCTCGGTCACTACACATCATGGATGGACTTACACGGCGCCAACGACGCCCTGAGATGCCGCATGTTTTCCCTAACTTTGGGTCCCAAAGCCCAAAAGTGGTATTACTTGCTACCAGCCGAGTCGATTCGATATTGGTGATAGCTCAGGTAGGCATTCAGGTCACACTTCATTTGGGCCCAAGTCTGTTTGATCCTGAAAGAATCAATTACCAACATCGTCCAACGGGAGGATGAAAGTCTGAAGGATTATGTTGCGCGCTTTAATGAGCACGTGCAGAATATAAAACCCTGCCACCCCGAGACGCTTCTTGTCTCGGCAATATTGGGCCTGAAACCGAAGTCAATGTTCCGTTGGGCGCTCTGCCAGAACAAGCCCAACACCTTCTAAGAGTTCCTCACCCGAGCTCAACAACATATAATCGCCGAAGAATCCATGTCGGTACCTGAACTCGAATTCACATCGAAGGGTCAGGAACCGATTTCTGAAAACAAGAAAAAGAAAAAGCACTTCGGTAACTCCCCAAAGAATCCACCATTCAAAGAGCCATTCAAAAGCGACCCCAGTGATCCCGAGGTGAAAGCAGCAAGGAGACAATTCAAGGAAGACCTGACATCGGGTTACCGCTCCATCTACTCGGTCAGGGCCGCTGCAGTCTATCAAGAGATCAAGGGAAAAGGGATCATCCCCGAAGCCCGACCTGTGAAAACGCCGGAGAGTCAACTAGACAAATCTCGGTATTGTGACTACCACAAGTCCCACGGCCACAACACCGACGAATGTCTCAGCCTATTATCGGCTCTCATGAATCTCATCGGGAGTCCCCAAGTGAAAAGGTTTACCAGATCAAACGACGCGAAAGAGAAACGTCAGATGATCCATATCCCCGATGGAGATAGGGAAGACGAAAGGGCCATGAATGTGAAAAGAATCAGATTATTGCAATGGGACAAAGAGATCTTTATGTTTGGACCGATTGGTCCCAGGTTGTCCGACGACCAACTTGGGAAGAGAAATAAGGAATTCAAAGATCCCGACAACACCTCCCGAACTCATCAAAGCTCATCTCGGATAGGATCTGTTCCCCGAGTTAACACCAACCGAGAAGAGCTGATTTCGTCACGTCGGCAAGCCAAAGCGTACGCCAGAAAGGCGTACAACTCGAGGAAGGAAGTAATGGCTACCGACCTGAGAGAGACGATCAATTCACGCACCTGCCCGATCACGTTCACTTTGGAAGACGCGAGGCTGTTCCACCACCCCCACTCCGATGCATTACTCATTACGACACCAATTTGTGGGATCCTCGTCCACCGAATTATGGTAGACACCGGCGCATATTCAAGCATCCTCATGCTCCAAGCCTTCCACAAGCTTGGGCTCGATCCTACCGACGTTCGCCCGTGTAATGACAGAGTCCACGGGTTCAACGGGAGCGTGTCACTCTCCCTATCAGGTTCGAGGGCCACGGACAGACCTCCAAAGTCATAATGGAGACCTTCAAAGTTATGGATATTGACCACGAGTATAAGCCATCATTGGAAGGACGGCCTTATACAAGCTACGAGCGGCTGTTTCCATCTTTCACTACGCAATCAAGTTCCCCACTGTTGATGGCGAAGACACTCATTATGAGGATCAACGAGAAGCTCGGGAGTTGGTACTGGCGATCCCTTCACGAGAGGTCCACGCGATGGATGCTTCCGACAACATAAAAGGGAAAGACCTCGACCACGCTACCATTCATTGGAACTCGGTTCCCGAGGACGTGCCAAATCCAGACCCCGTGGTGGACACAACTAAAACAGAACTCTTGCTAAAGTCGACAGAACCGACCTCAAACAACTCAGACCTCAGTGAGCCAACCGAGGAAGACCTCACCCAAGATCGAGGGAGGAGGTCGGGCAAAGAACCCATTACTGAAGAAGATGAGCTGGATCCGCGTAGCCAATTCAAAGAAAAGAAACAGGGTCCGAGGAAGTCGAGGTCATCTTCGTCGACGAACCGACGTGCGACAAACAACTCCGCATTGGCACAGGTCTCCCTGAACCTATCTGAACCGAGCTCATTTCGTTCTTGAAGGCCAACGTAGATGTCTTTGCCTGGAGGCACGAGAACATGAAGGGGATAGACCCGAAGATAGCCTGTCACCAGCTCAACATCGACAAAATAGTCAAGCCCGACATCCAAAAAAGGCGCAAACTCGGTCCAGACTGACAACAAGCTTTGGAGGAAGAGGTCAACAAGCTCATCGAAAACAAATTCATCAAAGAAGCCAAGTATCCGATCCGACCTGGGTGTCCAACCCCGTTTTGGTTAAGAAAAGCAATGGATCATGGCGTCTGTGTGTTGATTTGACCTCAATACGGCGTGCCCAAAGGATAGTTACCCGCTGCCGCACATCGACTACATGGTGGATGCCACCTCGAGTCATGAGTTGATGAGCTTCATGGATGCATATTCAGGTTACAATGAAATTCCGACGGATCTCGAGGAGGCAGAGCACACTTCCTTCTACTCGGCTAGGGGCCTATATTGCTACACTATGATGCCATTTGGGCTGAAGAAAGTCGGGGCCATGTACCAAAGGTTGGTGAACAAAATGTTTTCTAGTCTGATAGGACGTACCATGGAGGTGTATGTTGATGATATGCTTGTAAATCGGTGCGCGCTAGCGATCATGTAACCCATTTAAATGAAATGTTCAATATTTTGCGTGATTACTCCATGGTGTTAAATCCTAGAAAATGTACGTTTGGAGTAAAGTCGGGCAAATTATTAGGGTATGTAGTCAGTCAAAGGGGAATAGAAGCGAATCCCTAAAAAATCAAAGCCATTTTGGATTTAAAGTCACCCACCTCGGTAAAAGGAGTGTAAGGACTCACAGGTCGGCTCGCTGCTCTGAATCGGTTCATATCCAAGTTCACCGATTGATGCAAACCCTTTTCCGACGCAATAAAAAAGGGAAAACATTTTAAATGGACCGACGATTGCCAAAAGGCTCTTGTCAGCATAAAGGAAGCCTTATCCCAACCTCCAACTCTACAAAAACTGAAATCCGACGAAATGTTGTACTTATACCTCGGAGTTAGCAGCTCGACAATAAGTGCGGTGCTTATCCGAGAATAGGATTCCCAGCAATATCCAGTGTACTATGTCAGCAAAGCTCTCCACGATGCCGAGCTGAGATATTCGCCGATGGAAAAGCTGGCCTTCGCGCTCGTCACCGCAGCTCGAAAACTACGACCATACTTCCAAGAGCACTCTGTCATCGTGCTGACTGCATTTCCGTTGCGACAGATTCTCCACCGACCCGACACATCGGATTGAATGATTAAGTGGGCCGTGGAACTGGGGCAATTCGATATCCACTACAAACCGAGAACCGCAATTAAAGGACAAGTCTTATCCGACTTCATCAATTCACCCCAGGAGTTGAAGAAGTCATCGACGACCACCCGTGGGTGATGTACGTCAATGGATCATCAACCGCGACCCGAGCTGTAGGGGGGATCGTCTTAATTGATCCAGACCAACGAGTCTTCTGCCACGCAATCCAGTTCCTCTTTCCTGCCACCAACAATGAAGCCGAATACAAGGCATTGTTGTCCGGATTAAATCTGGCTGGGGCCATGAATATAAATCATGTCAACATCTTCTTAGATTCACAACTCCTAGTTAACCAAGTACTCGGCACTTTCGAAGTCAAAGAGCCCCCTCTGAAGCCATATTTCGCACTAGTCAAGATGAAGTTGTCCAAGTTCCAATTTAAAATCGGACATATTTCACGAACCTCGAACGTGCAGGTGGATGCTCTGCACATCTCGCGTCGAGCGCGAGATTGGAAGATGTAGAATACGTCGAAGTCGGCCGACAGGAATTACCGTCAACCTCGGTAAAGCAAATTGTCAGCGCTGGGCGAAGTTCTGAAGATAAAATCCCCACATGGATGGACCCCATCATTGCATATCTTGAAACTGAGGCCCAACCACAGGATCCTAAAGAAGCAAGAGCCCTACGAACTCGGGCAGCTCGGTTCACGTTAGATAACGGGGTACTTTATAAAAGAGGGTACTCGATCCCATTATTAAAGTGCATACCCGAACAAGAATCACTCTTCGTGCTGTAAGAAATCCATGACGGGATCTGCGGAAGCCATTCAGGGTCGCAAGCCTTAGCATACAAGATCCTACAGCAGGGTTACTATTGGCCGACTCTAAGAAGAGATGCTGCATATTGGGTGAGGAGATGCACAAAGTGTTAGATATTCGCGCTGAACGTCAACCTAACTCCAACCGCTCAGGTCAGTGTTCAGCCCTTGGCCTTTTGCGAAATGGGGGATCGACCTGATCGGACCTTTACCAGTCGGAAAAGGAGGAGTCAAATATGCGGTTGTCGCGGTGGACTATTTTACGAAGTGGGCAAAGGCAGAACCTCTAGCCACGATCACCGAGCAGAAGATGATCGACTCCATATGGAAATCGCTAATATGGAAGAGGCTGGCCCAACTTAAATGAGATATGATAGCTTCCTTGTGGTCTAACATTCTTGCCAATAGAAATTGCCGAAAAAGTAGGCTTAAGTACTTGAATCATCCTCGTAGAGGGATGTTGATTCGAGCAGGCCTCGTGCCTTTCTTGAAAGATCCGACCTTTCGGTACTCTCATTTAGGAATCGAGGAATGAAAAATCCCCTTGCCCGAAAGAGTGCTGAAATGAGGAGAGTGTTAAAGAGGGCAAGAGGGGCAAGCCTAATCTGCTCACTTGTCGGTTCAACGTCCCTAACTCCATCGTAACTGACAACGGCAGATAGTTCGAAGGCAAGAGGCTCGCAGAATTTTGCGAAGAACACATGATCAAACATTTCTTCTCGTCTCCATATCACCCACAGGCGAACGGTCAAGTCGAGGCTGTGAACAAAATCATAAAGAATGGTCTCAAATTACGACTTGACGCCGCAAAGGGAGCTTGGCCCGAGGAACTCCCTCACGTCCTCTGGGCATACCTAACGACAGCTCGGTCCTTAACCAGCGAAACGCCGTTCTCCTTAGCTTACGGGTCAGAGGCAATGATCCTTGTCGAGCTCGGATCCCCGATGTATCGGGTACAGAATTTCGAAGAGGACCATAACCAAGTCAACCTCAGAGCCAACCTCGACTTGATAGATGAGTTACGAGCGCAAGCCGAACTCAAGAACGTCGCTTACAAACAAAGAAGCGAGAAATACATTAACTCCAAACTCCAACTTCGAACGTTCCAAGTCGAAGATTTGGTGCTGAAAAGAATCGTGGGGCCCGATCAGGGGCCACTTAAGCCAAAGTGGGAAGGTCCATTCAAGATAAGTGAAGTCTTGACCAATGGGGCTTATCAAATAGAATACTTAGACGGCACTCCCCACCGTTATCCGTGGAATGCAATGTACCTGAAGAAATTCTATCAGTAAAAATGGCATAAGCGCCTTAAGTCGGTTTAAAAAACTGACGTTCTGTAAAATGGCCTTCGTGCCTTAAGTCGGTCTTAAAAACGGACGTTCTGTAAAAGTGGCCTTCGTGCCTTAAGTCGGTCTTAAATACTGACGTTCTGTAAAAATGGCCAAAGTGCCTAAAGTCTGTCTAAAAAACCAACGTTCTGAAAAATGGCTTCACTGCCTTAAGTCGGTCTTAAAAACTGACGTTCTGTAAAAATGGCCAAAGTGCCTAAAGTCGGTCTAAAAAACTGACGTTCTGAAAAATGGCTTGACCGCCTTAAGTCGGTCTAAAAATTCGACGCTCTGCAAAACGGCTTTAATGCCTTAAGTCGGGCTAGAAAACCGATGTTTAACCAGGACTTCAAATAGAAAACGAGGTCAATGACTTGGTGCAAAAATCAATAGTCATTGAAATTGAAATATTCATTCATTCAAAATATAAAGAGGGCAGCATCCTTACATCAAAGAGAAAATGCCGAAAAGCAAGACGTGCCAACATAATGGTCCACATCGGAAAAGAGAACGCAAAACAACAAATTATAAAAAACTAGTTCCAAGACAGATGAAAACTGAGCTACTCGGGGTTCTTCTCGGTCTCGTGTTGGAGATCGCCGATGTCCTCAAGCATACCCTTCTCCTGGCCCTCTGGGTCCTTGAAGACGTCTCTAACCATCTCGCTCAATCTCGAGAAGATCGCGGCATCGAGCGCCTGCGGGTCCGGAACAATCTTCACCGTACCTGAGTCGACATTCCCAGTCCCCTTTACCAACTCGGTTCCTGTCAGGAGGTTTTCTGTGTTCTCCTCAGCCGCAGTTGTTGCAAACCTTTCGGCGTACTCGACGACCTCCTTTTTGATCTGGGCCGGAGTCGAAAGGTCAAAGTGTTGCTCAACGGTGATGTCGGCCAGAGTAGATATGAAACTCAGCTCTTTTCTCTTTCTCCCCCTCGAGAACCATGTTGACGTAGGCTCTCTGAAGAGCGGCTCGCCTATCCTCACCCAATGGAGGAAGTCCACGGGCAACTACATTCGTGTTGGTATTGTCTAGAACCAGCTCGCAATAGCTTCGCTCGTCATCATCGGCGGGAACATGAATATCCTCAATCTCGGGATCGAACCCAAACCTTTCAATTTTCTGAGGCATGATAGCCTTAAGGTCCCCTACACCATACAATCCAGATTGGATCGGTCTATCACCCAACGAAGGTTCAAACAGGCGTTCAACTCGATATCCCTCTCCATCTCCTCAGAACCTTTGAACTCTTTCTTGCCGAGTTCTTTGCAGTCCTTAACTTTTGGGCACGCATGAGCTCTCTGAAGTCGGCCTTTTCTTTCTCCAGCTTCGCCAACTAAGCCGCGTGCGCCTCAAACTGACAGGTTAGCTAGGACTCCTTGTCGGCACGGTCCTGGCGAGTCTTCTGAAGCTCTTCTCTCTCCTTCAAGAATTGATTCAAGTTGTTTCTAGCCTCCATCTCGGAAGCACCAATTTGCGCTGTAAGTTTGTGCACCTCATTCTCCAAGCGTTTCTTGTCAGCTGTCAGCTCCGCGATCTCGGTCTGAGCCACGGTTAGCTGAGCATTCTTCTCCTCCACCTCGGCATTCAGGGTAGCTTTGTCCGCCTTTAAAGATGCAATTTGGCCGTCGCGCAGCACCACTTTGTCTTTCCGTTCATCGAGTGTGGCAACGTTCAAGCGAAACTCATCCTCCATAGCAGAGACCCGACCAAGGCTCTCCCCAAGCTGGCCTTGGCATAGCTCAACCTATAGGCGCTCGATAGTCCATATACCTGTTTGTCCCATTTTTGTGTCTTTATTTCATGTTTATTTTCTTTTTGTTTTCCTCCATTTGTAGGTGTTTTGTAGTTTATTTGGTCCATTTCGTTCGTTTTGTGTTTTTGTCCTTAGTTTATATTTTTGTATCTTTTTGCCGTGTTTTGCTTCGTGTTTTTCTGTATTTGTGTTTTCAGGAGGTAGGTTGTGTCGGTCGAGGATGGAATTGCTTGAGCCGAGACCAGGATATCGAGAATTCCCGTTGGCCGAGCCAAGAAGACGACGAAGAGGACCGAAAAACGGACAGAACCATGCGCAGAATGTTTCGCGACTCGCGAGTCATCTCGCGACTCGCGAGTGGAGTGGCGTCTCGCGAATGAGTCGCGCCTCGCGGGGAAAACTGAAGCTATAGAAGATTTCCGAAGTACGTCGCGACTCGCGAGTTAATGTCGCGACTCGCGAGATGAAGTCGCGACTCGTGAGTCAGGTCGCGACCAAGCCCCTGAATTTAAAGAAGAAGACGACGCGCGACTCGCGAAGAAGTCGCGACTCGCGACGGAGAAGAAGACCATCTCGCGACTCGCGACTTAACCGGCGCGAATTTCGAGGACGGGATTTTTAGAGCAGAATTTGACCTTAGGGTTCATTATTCACCATTCCAACTTTGTTTTTACGTTCTCTCTGGAGAAAAAACCATTCCTTTTCTTTCTTTTGCACTTTTGATTGGTTTTGGAGATTGAAAAACTCCTTTTCTACGCTTTGGATCTGGATTGTTCATTGGATTTGACATTGGATTCTCTATATAAATCGTAAGTTATTTTTCTCAATTCCTTTGTTGATGATGATGGCTTGGGTTTGTGTGAATGTTAATGTTGAATTCCATATGAGTAGCTAAATCCACTCGCTAGGGATAGGGGATGATTGATTAGGTTCGTTATAATTGAGTGCTTTTGATTGTTCATGTCTATTCGAGTCGTGTGAACCATAGGGTTAGGAGATTGATCACCTTTCTAGCCTAGATAATCAACGTGTAGAACCGAGAGGGGAGACGTTGGTAGAATTAGGCTCGTTTAGAATAGATTTGTTCGGAAGCGTATAATCTATGAGTTGTTGGAATTGATAGTTAATCGTTAACGTTCACCCTCTTGTTACGAAGAGTTATTGAGAGTGAACCTCTGAACGAGAAACGACTCAAGACCTTTAACCGAGCAATCGAATGCCGGTGATTGTGTTAGAACCGAAAACAATTATCCCCGATTCCCTAGCACTTTCTTCTTTCAGAAAATTCATTAGCTATTTGCCTTCATTTAATTTAGTTTGCATCAGTAGTCGGTAATTGAAACCCCAAATGTTGAAATAGAGTGTTTAGGAATTTTTCTTTTCTTCTTCGTGATTGAATACACGCACAAGAATATCCGGCTAACCTTCCTTGCGATACGACCCGGGGACGAATCTTTCGATTCTACTCCGGTTAAAAATACTGACAACAAAATTGGCGCCGTTGCCGGGGAAGGTTTAGGATTATAATTGTGCGCCTATTCATCTTGTTTTTAGTGTTTCTCTTGATTCTTGTGATTTTGCTTGTTTCCGTGTTTCTCTTGATTTATTTTTATTTGTTAGGTGTTAGTTCTCGTTTTATTTTGTTTTTACTTTGTTTTATCATTGGTGCTCGTAACCCTTGTTGGTCTTAGTGTATGCGTACCAGGAGTGGACGCAAATTGCTATCTCCGATCAACAAATCAGTCAACGAGAGCCTGAAGGAGCTGCTGGAAGAGCTCACTCTCGAGTCTAACGAAGGAAACGAACACTCCCCGAAATCGTCAGAAGGCAGTAACGTCGTCATGGATGAACAACAGCAACAACCGCCTCGTAACACCCTTCGAGACCTAGCTCATCCGACGATTGGGCCGATAACCTCATGCATCCGGTTGCCACAAGAAGCTCGGAACTACGAGCTTAAGATGATCCATTACAACCAGCTGCCATCCTTCCACGGGCTCCCGAATGAAGACCCTCTTAACTTCATTCGGGAATTTTATAATGTGCTACAGACCTTCCCTCTCCACGGGCTTACAGAAGAGCAATTGAAGATGAGGTGTTTTCCCGAGACACTGAAGGACCGGGCCAAGTCCTGGTTCATGACCCTCGCACCGGACTCTCTCACTACCTGGACTGACGTATACACGAAGTTCATTGGGAGGTACTACTCCCATCAGAAGACCCAGGAGCTCCGGTCGCAGATCGTCTCATTTGCTCAACTACCGAACGAGCCTCTTCACGAGGCTTGGGAGCGGTTCAAGGATCTCCAGCGGCAGTGTCCTCATCACAACCTCTCTCCGGGGCTACTGATCAACTGCTTCTACGACTCCCTCCATCAGAACTTGCAGTATATGGTTGACAATGCGGCTGGAGGAGATATTGGAGCGAAGACAGCTGAGGAGATGTTTGCAATTTTCGAGACAATGAGCACGAACTCATCGTAGAAGAGCAGCCGAGGGAAGAGAGTGGTAGTGAATGAGGTCGGGCCGGGAAGCAATGTGATGGCCCAGCAGTTAGCCGAGCTCACAGAGCAGATGCGTCTACTTAATGCACGAGGAGCTCAGCCGGTTCAGACCATGGCCGTTGACACGTGTGGGGCTTGTGGAGTCCCAGGCCATAGGTCTGAAGTGTGCCCTTCAGCTTTCGACCAGGAGTTCGGAGAGCAGTATGCAGATGCCAGCGCCTTACAAGGATACCAAGCCCGGCCTGGCAATGACCCATATTCGAATACGTACAATCCAGGATGGCGGAATCACCCAGCTTTCTCATGGTCGAACAACTCGAACACCCTTCAACCACCCCGTCCCAATTTCATGCAGCAACAACCTCGACCCAACTTTGTGCCCCGTCCGAACTACCAGCCACAGCAGCAGCAGCAGAGGGGACCAGAAGCCGGGTCCAGTTCAAACATTCAAGACGATGTTGCCAAAATCCTTCAGTTTATGGCTAACAGAGAGCAGCGAGATGTCAATCAGGATGCCTCCATCAAGCGCATTGAGACACAGTTAGGCCAATTGGCTACTCGGGTCGGAACTATTGAGACCGAGATGAACAAGGGGAAGTTGCCTAGTCAGCCCGAGGACGCTAAAGCCATCACTGTACTCAGAAGCGGGAAGGAAGTGGACAACAAAGTACAGATGCCCGAGCCCGAAGATAAGGAGACTCATTCAGAAAAGATCCAGGAAGCAGAGCCGGGGAAGGAGACAGAAGAGCCGGTGCTACATAAGTCGCCGAATCCATACAAGCCTCGTATCCCTTTTCCGGACCGACTTAGGAACGAGAAGCAAGAGAAGCAGTTCCGGGATCTTTTCAGCATGCTCTCTAAAGTGAATGTCAACTTGCCACTTCTCGATGTGATTAAGAATATGCCATCCTATGGTAAGTTCTTCAAGGATTTGGTGACCAAGAAGAGGAAGTTTGAGGATGGAGAGAAGGTGGTTGTGTATGAGGCGGCAAGTGCAATGCAGCATGACTTGCCCAAGAAGGAACGTGACCCCGGTGGTTTCATTATCCAGATAGCCTTGGGAAACGGGAAGGTAGCTTCGGGGATGCTTGATCTCGGAGCCGGAATAAATCTCATGCCCTTCTCGATTTTTCAGAGGCTCGGCCTTGGGGAGTTGAGGCCGACCCGCATGTGCCTCCAGTTAGCGGACCGTTCCATACGGTATCCGAAGGGGATAGTCGAGGATGTTCTCGTGAAGGTGGGTAAGCTTATCATTCCTGTCGACTTCGTTGTCTTAGACGTTGGAGATGTGCACGAGAATGGGAAGGATCACACCATCCTTCTCGGGAGACCTTTCATGGCGACCACGAATACCCTTATTGATGTGAAGAATGGGACCCTGAACATGACTGTTTTGGGGGAGTCGGTGTCTATTTCCGTCCGAGGAGCCATGTCTGCTTCCTCAGTGAATTTCGTAGAAGAGTGCGCTTTCATTGACCTAGCCGACCCATTTGTTGATGAGATGGTGATTCACGAGTATGAGGAAGTATCAATGCCAGCTGTTGAGGATGATGATGAGCCTACAGTTGAGCTCTTTGAAGTGGGAGAAGGCCATTCCCGAGCTGAGGCCACACTTGAGCTTAAGGAGCTGCCCAAGCACCTTAAGTATTTCTTCTTGGACGATGCCCAACAGAAACCGGTGATCATTTTTGCTGAGCTTGACCGTGAGGAAGAAGAGGAGCTGATTGCTATGCTCCGGAAGAACCAAAAAGCAATCGGGTGGAGCCTGGGAGACATCAAAGGGATCAGTCCATCTACATGCATGCACCGGATTATCTTGGAGGAGGGAGCCAAGCCTTTTCGGGATAGCCAACGTCGGCTAAACCCGAATATGATGGAGGTAGTCAAGAAAGAGGTGTTGAAGCTTTTCTCAGAAGGGTTGATCTATTCGGTGGCGAGTAGTGAGTGGGTCAGTCCTATTCATGTGGTGCCCAAGAAGGGGGGCATAACTGTGGTTGAGAATGATAAGAAGGAGTTGGTTCCCACCCGCATCACTACCGGGTGGCGCATGTGTATTGATTATCGGCGACTGAATGCGGTGACGAAGAAGGATCATTTCCCGTTGCCGTTTATTGACCAGATCCTTGACCGTCTTTCGGGCCATCAGTTCTACTGCTTTTTAGATGGACTCTCCGGCTACTACCAAGTAGCCATTGCACCTGAGGATCAGCCAAAGACGACTTTCACGTGCCCCTTTGGCACTTTTGCGTTCAGACGGATGCCCTTTGGCCTATGCAATGCACTGGGTACATTTCAGAGGTGCATGTTCTCCATCTTCTCGGACATGCTTGAGGACTGCCTGCAGGTATTTATGGATGACTTCTCTATCTTTGGTGATTCATTTACGCATTGTCTCCAGAACTTGTCTCGTGTCCTTGAGCGTTGCATTGAGTCTAATTTAACTCTGAGTTGGGAGAAAAGTCATTTCATGGTTAGGAGTGGCGTTGTTTTAGGCCATGTTGTTTCTAGTAGGGGGATGGAGGTAGACAAGGCTAAGATAGATGTTATTGAAAAACTTCCCCCTCCTGTGAATGTTAAGGGGATTAGGAGTTTCTTGGGGCATGCGGGGTTTTATAGGCGTTTTATTAAGGACTTTTCGAAAATTAGTCAACCATTATGCCACTTGCTTGCTCAGGACGTACCATTTATCTTTGATGATGCTTGCTTGAGTGCTTTTAATGAACTAAAGAGCAAGCTTGTGAGTGCCCCTATTGTCGTTGCCCCTGATTGGTCTCTTCCTTTTGAAATTATGTGTGATGCATCTAACCTTGCAGTGGGCGCCGTTTTGGGTCAACGAGTTGATAAGTTGCTTAGAGTGATTTATTATGCTAGTTTGACTCTTAATGGGGCCCAACAGAATTACACCACCACCGAGAAGGAACTTCTAGCCGTGGTCTTTTCACTAGAAAAATTTAGATCTTATATTTTGGGATCTAAGGTAATTATTCACTCAGACCATGCGGCTTTGAAGTACCTTTTGAGCAAAACTCATTCTAAACCAAGGCTCATCCGGTGGATCTTGTTACTGCAAGAGTTCGATGTAGACATTAGAGATAGGAAAGGTTGTGAGAATGTCGTTGCTGATCACTTGTCACGCATAGTCCCATCTGACTCATCATCTTCAATGATTGTGCATCATTCTATTAATGATAATTTTCCTTATGAGCATGCGCATGAAGTGTCGAAAAGTGCTTGGTATGCTGACATTGTGAATTTTTTGTGTTGTGGGAAACTGCGGCCTGACCTCTCTTCCCAAGAGAGAAAGCATTTTATTTCTGTGTGTAGGGACTACTTCTGGGATGAGCCGTTCCTTTACAAGATGGGAAAGGACGAGGTGCTTAGGAGATGTGTACCGGAAGAGGAGCAAGTCGATGTCCTTACATTTTGCCATGAGTTTCACTGTGGAGGCCACTTTGGCGGTCAGAAAACCGCCTTTAAGGTACTACAATCAGGTTTGTTCTGGCCATCACTTTTCAAAGATGCTCACACTTTTTGTCGCTCTTGTGATCGATGCCAAAGAACTGGGAATATAGGTCGCAGAAATGAGATGCCCTTGACTAATAACCTTCAAGTCGAAATTTTTGATGTCTGGGGCATTGATTTAATGGGACCATTTCCTAAGTCTAATGGCTATGAGTACATTTTACTTGCCGTAGATTACGTGTCTAAGTGGGTTGAGGCTATCCCCACAAAGACATGTGATGCTAATATCGTGATCAAGTTTGTGCAAGGGTATATATTGAGTAGGTTTGGGTCCCAAGAGCCATTGTGAGTGATGGAGGGAAGCACTTTTGCAACAAGCTTTTCGAGAAGCTGATGAAGAAGTATTGCATATCACATAAAGTGGCTACTCCCTATCACCCTCAAACTTCGGGCCAGGCGGAGACAAGCAATAAGCAGATAAAGACCATCTTAGAGAAGACGGTCAACTCATCGAGGAAGGATTGGTCGAGCCGGCTTGATGACGCTTTATGGGCCCAACGAACAGCATACAAAGGCGTCTTGGGAATGAGCCCTTTCCGACTCGTGTATGGAAAGTCATGTCACTTACCAGTGGAGATTGAGCACAAGGCCTTGTGGGCCATTAAGAAGACGAACCTTGACCTAGATGCAGCCGGGAAAGCCAGACTGTTGCAACTATCGGAGTTGGAAGAAAGAAGGAACGAAGCATATGAGAATGCCAAAATCTACAAAGACAAGGTGAAGAGACTCCATGATGCTCACGTTGTCCGGAAGGAGCTAGTACCGGGCATGCAAGTGCTTCTCTACAACTCTCAACTTCGTCTATTTCCAGGCAAACTCAAATCCCGGTGGAGTGGCCCATATATTATTGATGAGGTGCTGAGTTTTGGAGCCGTCCGACTCCGGAATCCAGCAAATTGCGAGATGTTTACGGTGAACGGGCAACGAGTGAAGCCTTACTTTGATGGGGAGTTTGGGAAGTATCACGTCGAGACCATCAGTCTCGACGACCCCGCGTATCCTTGATTAACGGCACCATTGCCGAGCTCCCGGCTTAAAACCGAGCGTTTATTGTACTATGTGTATATATATATATCGATTCTGATTCCATTTATAAAAAAAAAAAAAAAAAAAAAAAAAAAAAGTCGCCTTTTCGCGACTCGCGAGACAAGTCGCGAGTCGCGAGTTACCCCTGCCAATGGGTCATCGGTCCCAGTTATTTTCGCGACTCGCGACATAATCTCGCGTCTCGCGATATAAAAGTCGCAACTCGCGGGTTAGTCGCGATTCGTGAGTATCCCCACCCTCACGGCTGTCGCTTGCAGTTTTTCTCGCGACTCGCGAGCTATGTCGCGAGTCGCGACTTACCTGTGCTTTTTAAAGTTTGACGGATTTTCTTTTCTTTTGCAGATACTCTTTCCATCACTCGCGATACAGCGCCTTCGCGATTCCACCCTTCGCCTCCACTGCTTGCACCTCCAGCCACCTACCACCGGCGCTCCGTTCCCTTTTCCTCCGGCGATTTTTCTTCCGCCGGCGACGAACCCAGGCGCCTCACCTCGCGCAGTTTCTCTCTCCACGCGATTTCGGGAACCCTAGTTCCTTTCTCGCCGTCGTCTTCTCCGACCGCCGTTCGAACCTTCATCACCGGAATCTTCATCCGCCAATCCACTCTCTTCGCCGGCTACCAACGAGCAGTTCACCATCTCCGACCCCACGACTTCACGGCGAATTCGTCCACGGCCCCTCCGTCTCGCGACAGTGCTCTGCCGGCTCTTTCTCTCTCTCGCCCTCGCGACGGTACATCCGTCCCTTAACTCCGACCACCGGCCATATTCTCGACCGTCCAGCCCTCCGTTTATTCTGACTGCCCCTCGCTCACTCCATCGTCTTCCAGCTCGACACCATTGTTTCGAATTTCCGGGTAACCGTGATTGCTCTTATTGTGCTTGCCGATATTCTGCTATTTGGGGTTGGGTGGTGCTGTTTTGGGGTGCATTTTGCGACGTTGGGCTTTGTCGTTCTTGTCTTCGCTCCATTCTCATTGTCGGGTTTTTGCACGTAAGGTGTTTGATTTATTGCTCGAAAGACGCTCATATTCACAATGGTGCGAAAAGGAGCCGGTAACAAACGGAAGAAGACTGTCGGAGAGTCGTCTGCCTCTCAGGACGAGCCGGTTGATCTACGGGCCGTCTATGATGCTCCCTTTCTTATTCTCTCCGAACGAGAGGGGGAGGTTTATGCCCGGCTCGCGAAAAAGGAAGTCTTGAAGTCCAAGACATTTGACTTCACCTTACTCTCCGATCTTGGGACTCTAGGGACCGTCGAGTCCCATCTTGACGCACTGCGCTTGAAGGATTATGCCTGCTTGGTCCACCCGACGTACCGCAACCTTACTCTCGAGTTTTTCAGTACTCTCGAGATGCCGGCGACCGAGGACTATATGACGTGCCGACTACTTGGGACGGAGAGGATCATCACCCTCGCCATCATGGAGGAGGTCGTGGGTCTCCACTCGGGTGGCGCACGAACGAATGAGGGCATGTATCTTGATGTTTTCTGGCCCCAGCTTTCTCCCGACACGGTGTGGGACTCCCAGGGCTTGCCTAATAGCCTTATCATGGATGGTGTTGTCGCCGTGATGCACAAATTTCTGTGCTACAGTGTGTTCGGGAAGAAGGAGGCCAACAAGGTCACTCAGATTGACCTAGCTCTGCTGTGGGCAATGATCGCGAGGAAGGACCGTGATATATTGTATATTTTTAAGGAGGAGTGCCGGGCCATCATCCGGAACAAGAGAGCGGCTGCTTGCTTTGGTCATATAGTGACCGCCTTGGCTTTGCACTTCGGGGATGACCCGGAGGCGTCTGGCAGCCTTCCTTCGAGTATGCGTTTCATTGACTATTACGAGCTCAGTCATGCGGGCCTCCTCCTTAACCGCCGCGCCTTTGAGATCTATGAGAAGCGGCCGGCCTACCTCACTTATATGAAGAAGGTGGCCGCGGCCGCCTCCGCGGCTGAAGCAGGCTCGTCTCGTCCTCGTCCGGCGACTGAGGCTACCCACGAGACGGAGGCGATGGAGCACGACCAGGCTCTTATCGACGAGGACCATCGCCTTCCGCCTCCTGACGCTTGGCACCCGACCCCCGAGGCTGATTCCTGGGAGCCACGGCCCACACGTTCGCCTCCACGACCAGCGGAGCCATTTGCTCCACCTGCTTGGTGGTCCCAGCCTCCTCCGTGGTGGACGGCTTACGAGGACCGTTATGATCGTGATATGCGGGACATTAATGCCCGCTTTCAGGCTATTGAGCTCTGGCAGAGCCAGTGGGACACGCGTTACACGCAGTGGAGCTCCGGCACCGGCCAGCCTTTTCCACCTCCTCCTTCTCCTCCTCATGGACCACAGTGACTTGTCACTGTGTTGGTTAGCTTTTCTTTTTCTTTTCTCTTTATTTTGTTTCTCTTTTGTCTTTTCTCTTTGTTGTGTCTTGTCGGTTGATTGTGTACGTACATCTTCCTTTCGCTGCGGATCGACAATGGGGACATTGTCTGATTTTCAGTGTGGGGGAGTTTATGTGGCTATATGATTGACCAGGTCTAGTTTTTCTTTGTTTTCGGGTGTGTTTTATTTCTTTCTTTTGCTTGTGGACCAGTCTAGTGTAGGATTTATGTGTTTTGAGTCTGTACTTGGAAAATTCATGGTGAGTTAAGATGTGTTCAATGGATTCAATGAGTTGTGATGTTGGCATTGTATGGCATAGCGTGATGAACTGCTTGGTTAATGGCTTTGATTGACATTCAGATATTTGCCTAGTGAGGTTTGAGCCTTATTTCTTTCTTGAGATACATTGGTCATGCTCTTGTTTGATTAGAACTTGCCCTGAGTCTGCATCGAAATGAATCAATCTGAGTTGTGAACTGTGAATATGATTAAGGCATTTTTTGTATCTTTCTATCCTTGTTTTTTCTGCAGTTATTCCCTAGTTGCCCTTTTGAGCCTAATTGTTTTCTTTTATAACCCCGTGATGATGACATTATTGAGTTTCGGGTTGAGAATGGGAGGGGATAATTGTGGAGTTTGTTTATATATTCTCAAAAAAAAAGAAAAAAAAAATGTAACCGAATGGATTGTCATTGTCCAAAGAGGTTTACACAAAAAAAAAAAAAAAAAAGAGACCAAATAGGGTCGCGCAAAAAAAAAATATAAAAAACAAAAAACCAAAATACGTTGGGTGTAAATGTGTGTTTTTAGGGGAAGTGTGGGGGAGGTCCGGTTTGTTTGAGTAACCGGATGAGCGTGCATTCTTGGGTTAGGAGTTTGAATTATATTCGAGCCACTTAGCCTATATTTATCCTACCTGTCCAAAGAGCCTACGTTACAACCCTGAAAGACCTTTTGATTCACTAGTTGCAGTTTTTGATTGGTTTAGAGTAGAAGTTAGACAATGGGCAAGCTTATGATTGAACTTGTTATTGACCAATTTGAGTGCATCCATATCTTTATCTGTATAAGAAAGTGAGTGAGGCACACATATACATTCCCATATTTGAGTGGACGTCATATTGAAGTTTAGCGATCAAGCATGTAGTCGTGTTATGTTCGTATGTGCCATTTGAATGCTCATTGTTGAAGTTGAACGTGTTGAGACTTATCTTGTTATCGACTGATGTCCAGACTCGTTTCTTGTTTCGTGTCTTTCCTTTTCTTTTCTTCTCTCTTCTTTTCTTTTCTCTTTGTTCGGGACGAACAAAGGTCTTAGTGTGGGGGAGTTGTTTGTCCCATTTTTGTGTCTTTATTTCATGTTTATTTTCTTTTTGTTTTCCCCCATTTGTAGGATTTTTGTAGTTTATTTGGTCCATTTCGTTCGTTTTGTGTTTTTGTCTTTAGTTTATATTTTTGTATCTTTTTGCCGTGTTTTGCTTCGTGTTTTTCTGTATTTGTGTTTTCAGGAGGTAGGTTGTGTCGGTCGAGGATGGAACTGCTTGAGCCGAGACCAGGATATCGAGAATTCCCGTTGGCCGAGCCAAGAAGACGACGAAGAGGACCGAAAAACGGACAGAAACCATGCGCAGAATGTTTCGCGACTCGCGAGTCATCTCGCGACTCGCGAGTGGAGTCGCGACTCGCGAATGGGTCGCGCCTCGCGGGGAAAACTGAGGCTAAAGGAGATTTCCGAAGAACGAGTCGCGACTCGCGAGTCAAGGTCGCGACTCGCGAGATAGACTCGCGACTCGCGAGTTAGGTCGCGACCAAGCCCCTGAATTTAAAGAAGAAGACGACGCGCGACTCGCGAGGAAGTCGCGACTCGCGACCAAGACAAAGACCATCTCGCGACTCGCGACTCAAGTCGCGAGTCGCGACTTAACCGGCGCGAATTTCGAGGACGGGATTTTTACATCAGTTTTTGATCCTAGGGTTCATTATTCACGAGGAAAACCTTGTTTTTACGTTCTCTCTGGAGAAAAAACGATTCCTTTTCTTTCTTTTTGCACTTTGATTGGTTCTTGAGATTAAAAACTCCTTTTCTACGCTTGGGATTTGGATTGTTCATTGAATTTGACATTGGATTCTCTATATAAATCGTAAGTTATTTCTTCTCAATTACTTGTTGATGATGATGGCTTGGGTTTGTGTGAATGTTAATGTTGAATTCCATATGAGTAGCTAAATCCACTCGCTAGGGATAGGGGATGATTGATTAGGTTCGTTATAATTGAGTGCTTTTGATTGTTCATGTCTATTCGAGTTGTGTGAACCATAGGGTTAGGAGATTGATCACCTTTCTAGCCTAGATAATCAACGTGTAGAACCGAGAGGGGAGACGTTGGTAGAATTAGGCTCGTTTAGAATAGATTTGTTCGGAAGCGTATAATCTATGAGTTGTTGGAATTGATAGTTAATCGTTAACGTTCACCCTCTTGTTACGAAGAGTTATTGAGAGTGAACCTCTGAACGAGAAACGACTCAAGACCTTTAACCGAGCAATCGATTGCCGGTGATTGTGTTAGAACCGAAAACAATTATCCACGATTCCCTAGCACTTTCTTCTTTCAGAAAATTCATTAGCTATTTGCCTTCATTTAATTTAGTTTGCATCAGTAGTCGGTAATTGAAACCCCAAATATTGAAATAGAGTGTTTAGGAAATTTTCTTTTCTTCTTCGTGATTGAATACACGCACAAGAATATCCGGCTAACCTTCCTTGCGATACGACCCGGGGACGAATCTTTCGATTCTACTCCGGTTAAAAATACTGACAACAATACCCGAGCCTCAGACAGGGGAGACCACAACATCAACGGAACCCGAGCTGCCTCGACCACGTGCGGAGGCTGGTGGAACTTATTGGAAAACTTCGGAGTCACCACAGAGTGGAACTGGGTGAACCACTCTTCCATTACCCCTTCGAGAAGATTCAGATTGAGGACCCTCTCCTCATCTATGGGCAAATAAGAATTTCCTTCGTCCTGATGAACACGAGCGCCTTTTCTCCAAAGTCAGCTGGCCGACGTCCTGTCTCATCTTGGAATATCGTTCACCCTCAGCATCTGGCTCACCTCCGACCTTCCTCCTCGACTTCCTCTTCTTCTTCTTTTGAGTTGAGGACTCCTCCGCAGTCTTTTTGGTCGCCTCAGCTTCCTCCGAGCTTGATATGACGACATGAGGGTCGGGGTCAGCCGTTTTAGCTTCCTTCTCCACTTCAGTGGTAACGATGGGAGGCCTGGTCACCAGCCCGGTATTCTCCACAGGAGCAGACAAGGGAATGAGCTCGGTAACCGGAGTAGGCGCGACAATAGTAACTTGCGAGCCCAGTGTGGCCCCGACACCGGCACTCCCTAAGCCGCGGCTAGCCGCTTTCTTCTTAACTCTCTCCAAAAAATGCATGGGACCCATCTCGATATCTTTGGCGGGGAATTGACGTCGGTGATTCTTTGCTTCTTGAACGGATTTGAATCTGAAAAAGCCAAGTAGAGGATAATAAATTGTAGCAAGAAAATTGCAATAAGACCCAGCTCAATCCCGAAATAAACGATGAAAAGCAAGAGAAAATCGACTTAGACGATTTAAAGAGGACTCACTGGGTTCAATGTCGGGGATGGGCTTCTTTGCTGCGAGTCCGACTTCGGCAAGTGTCGAATTTTCACTAATAAGCTCCACTTACGCTCAGCGATAGTTACCTTAGCAAGCTTGTCAAGCCTATCCCGAAATTCACCACCGATCTTGGGTTCCCTCTTCCTCTTGGCTACAAATACGAAAAGGTCCGACCTATTAGTGAAGGAAAAACAGCTCGTCAGGAGATCCCGAGTATAAAAGAAAAACTTACGATAGGAAGAAGCAACTCGAGTTGGGACCGTCATCCCATCAATTGGTGTCTTGAGGCGAAAATGGGGAGATTGTCAATCCCCGCCTACCCACAACCATTCATTTTGAAATCCGTGAAGGGTCTCGAAGATTCCCGTGATCAACTGCCCCATCTTCAAGTCGTCTTGTGGTTTCGCCGAGCAGAAAAAGCAGCCGGTAGGTGGGACGCCTTCGCGTTGCCGACTTCTTTTGAAAAAGAAAATGCTCCTGAACTCGTCAATCGTTGGAAAAGGCCACTTTTTCTGGGCCAGAAGAACCATAAGGCCGATGATCTTCTTCCAGCTGTTAGGGGTGACCTGGCTAAAACTGATACCCCAATCACGCAGGTAATCGGTAATCACGTTGTCGAGAGGAAACTTCAGACCCGAACTCAGACTCTCGGCGAAAATCCCAATGCATCCAGGAGGTGAACAGTGGATCCTCTCCCCTGGATAAGGAGCAAAGATTCTAACCGAGGTGGGGATCCGAATTGACTCGCGCAACAGGACCACGTCGATGTCGGTCATGGTGTTGGGTTCTTTCATAAATAGAATCGTCGGCGTCGGGCAATCGTCGAGCCGCACGACTCCAATATCCTGTTTTGACGTGGATATCCCGCTCCACTTGACATCCCCCTCAAAATTATTCCTGCGAATTTCCAGACGCTCAACAAAAATGGGGTCCCAACTGTAATATTCCCCCATCAATTCTTCATCTAATACCTCGTCTGATACGGTTCGACTGCTACTCGGTTCTACTTGCTCACCGCTCACCGCCGCCATTATCATGACCAGAAAGAACAAAAAGAAATTAAGGAAAGTGAAGTATAAAATTAAGGCTTACCGAAAATTTGGGTGAGCTCTTGGAGAGAAATCGCAAATCGTCAAATGGAATGGTTAAAGGAAATAAAAGATACAGATGGGAAGGTAAAGAGAAGATTTGAAAAATCGAAAAGCAAAGAATATGTTTAGATTTAGACTTCGTAAAATGAAATCGCGCCGATATACACACACACACACACACACGCCGATATATATATATATATATATGTATGTGTGTGTGTGTGTGTTATGAAGGATTTTCCGACCGCTGGGGAGGGAGAGGCGCGTGTAACCGTCGCGTCTTTTTGAAGAATCGCCTTAAATCTCGTCATAAAACCTTACGGCTCGATCTCAGGCGTACACATGTCCCGAAACCGTCAGAACGGGAAGTCGTTATTTTTAATATGTGTCCGTTAAGAAGAGTAGTGGAAAGGACACGTTCCTTGTATCTAGAAATCGCTTTGTAACCGTCTCATGGCTTCCTGCACACTATTCGATTGAAGAGCACTTGATTTTCGACTAAGGGAATCACCTCGGGATACTTGGAAAGGTCTCAGGAGGACATAGGAAATAGAGGTCGGTCGGAAGGAAATTGTCATCAAGAAGTACCACTATTCGTATACTCCTTGATGCCAGGGGCCTCTATGTTAACATAGAAATTCAAATACTGCAAATTAATGATACCTCGAGAAGATTAATGGAAACGTTTAGAGTTAATTGTTGGAGGTGTGAACTGTGAAGATCTATTCCCGGGGTCATCTCGGTATCAAATTGACACCTCGGTACAAAGAACTCACTAAGGGGTCGCAGAGTATTTAAATCCCGCAGAGAAACTGAAGTCACACAGGCCCGACTTCCTGTCGACAAAAGGCGACGTCTGTCCATCAACTGATGGGCTGCCCATCCGTTCATCATTGCTTACATATCGGCTTACGTCATAGCCGCCCCTATGCTATCAATCCGCATTAAATGCAGCCGCTTCTCCTCAAAAGGCGTGCAGAATATTACTATAAATAGCCGCATTTAACTCGATACGAGGATCTTTTTCCGACACATTAAATTCTGGCATTTAACACCTCGGTTGCACACAAAACCGACTTTAAAATACCGACTTCATATGTCGTGTACCCGACTTCAAAAAACTCAATAAGAATTCTATTTTCTGGAACTTTTGTTACTTTTTACACATTGATTACGTTATTAAATTCCGTTTATCAACAACAATCAATATAGGCAGAGATTAAGGGCTTTGCAAAGAGAATTTTTGTCCTCACAATTCGAATTTGGGAGATTAGGGTTTTTGAAGTCCAAAATTTGATTTAGGGTTATTTATAGTCGAGTTCCATTTAAATGCACACGTGGGACATTTATACCTACGTCATATTTTTTAATTCCATGTAATAAAATTTGGTTGGACATATAAGCACCGATGACCAATTTCCTGTCCGAGTTCTCAGAAGATGAGAGTGTATCGTTATGCAAAGAAATTAAAGGCCGTGATATTCTTCGCCAAGGTTCAAAAATCGTGATTTTTTAGTAATTTGGTAAAAGATCGTGATATAATAAGCTATTTTGCCTGAAAATGAAAATAACATAGACATTTTTTTTTTAAGATTCGGAGGTTACGTCATTTTATCCACTTAATCTACTAGCTTAGGCATATGCCATATATGTGGCGAAGTATCGGACATCAAACCGTCCCTCTTCCACTCCATCTCGCATTTCAGTTGATAATCCATGACCCTTCCCTGCCCCAATACGCCCAACTCTCATTCGCGTTCGCCTGTTTTTCTCTCCTCTCTCCCTTTCATCTCGCCCCACGGAACCCGACGAAAGCACGGGCCCTCGCCGTTGTTATGGAATTCGAGTTCCATTTCTGTGAAATTGAGCTGCGCTTGCCCTGCTGCGTGCGACGAGATTAATAACGTTCGCAACAGTGGCGGTGGTGACGCATCGCAGGAATGCGAGGAGTGCGTGGAGGTAATGGTAGTTGGGAGCAGGAAAGATGCTGTGCTGGATTTCTGCTCCGGCTCTCCTTTCCTATCCCCTGTTTTGAGATTTTGGTAAACTTTATGCTCACTTCTTTCTTTAATTTTCTTTTGTTTCTAGAAATTCATTCGCTCATGTGCATGAAAACTGAAAAATGGTGGGGGAAATGTTACTGTGAGCTACAATTAAGTGATTTTTAAAGTAGTTAATTGGAGGAACGGCAAAGTTTCAGCTGCATACTGACCTCGTGATCATCCAGTTGCTATTAAATGAATGTCATTTCAAGTTTATTTACCACTTAACTCTAGTGGAATTTCCTTTCAAATGGTTTGAAGTTACAACATGGTGCTTGCAATCTCCAACATTATCTGTTAGAAAAGGATTGAGTGTGATGGCATCACTTCTCTAAATTGTGATCATCATCTTGATCACATTTTAGAGTAGTTGATTTGCTAAAGTTTTACTTGGCCATTGTCGTACTGGTGCTTGATAGTACTAGATTGTTAATATGACCTGTTAGCTGGTTTTAAATTTCTGATTTGCATAATTAGTTGCTCATGTAATATTTATGATTTTGTTTGCCTTTTCTTTAAGGGTATTTGTTGTATTACTTTCTGGTGTTGTAATTTGTATTGACCTTCTACATTTGCATTAATATTTAATAAAAATTAGTTATCTGCCATATATTGATTTCTTTGATGAACCTGATGTTGACTATATGGCAGGAATATTCTTGGTGCAGACCCAGAAAAGATGCAACTACAACAAAAGTCTATTAGCCCAGGTCAGGCATCTGAACACAGTTGCCTTCTCTAATATACTCATGCTATTAAATTTTCATTTTTCCTGGTCAATCATTCTATTAATTAGCATCTTACCAGATAATACTGTAAAAACTGTTGGGTTGCTTATTTATGAAATTTGTTCTGTAACATTTAAGTGTATGTTTTTGTTTAACAAAAAATTGGGATCAATCACTTTATGGTGAAAAATCAACTTACAACCAAACCACAACCCTGGCTCAGGTTCAACATCAAACAGGCATTACTTACTGCAAATGTTTCCTAAGTAGTCTTTATCCTATCATTTAGAATACACAAAACGGAAACAATCTGCTTCTGTAACATTAATATTCACCAGCAACTTTATCAAAAGATGCTCTTCTCCTCATCAGCTGTCAGTTCACCATCTATTTGCTGAACTGTGCCATTCTTTTACCTGGACGTAGTCATTAGAAAGTCTGGTTTTATTTTCATTTATAATGTTGTTTCCTTGCTGAGATTTTTGGAGTTTCCATCACTGAACCAATGCTGGATCTTTGCCACCGATTGGCTGTTGGTGACATGTCCACCCATGTATTAAGGGTTATCGCGTTGAGTCACTGCAGTTGTAAGATATTGGTCATCAAATAAGCTGTGGAGAGTATATCCCCATTGTTCTGCATGCTTGATTCACTGGTTTTCAGTGTATATGGTGTAGATTTGTTAGGTTAGTATACTTAGTATTGCTATTGTTATATTAAATTGCACCGAAAGTCTTGTCTAGCATTCATTATAATTACTCGTTCCAACTGTAAGTTAGAAGTTACTAATTTTAGAAGAAAGGGCAAAAGTTTCCCCAAGTTTGCATGTGTTAACAGTTATCTAAACAGTCCTACAATTCATGGAAAAGAGTAACTAAACTATACAACCTGCATCTTTTGATTGGAAATGGCGTTAAACTGTCATAAATGTTATTTTTTTTCTTCACACAGATTTTCCTTCCTAAACATTCATATATTTTCATTAAGAAATGTTGTAGGTCCACCTTATTTCAGTAAGTTCCATTTGCATGTGTACTGTAGTAGTCATCGTCCTGATTAACTAATGAAAGCACTATTCTATAGCTCAGTTCTATAACTAAGTTAGTGCTGACTTTCAATAGAGCTTGAAAATATTGAATGTGTACCTGCTTTTGTATCTTCTTTTTTTGTGCATGTGCTGGATATTCGTAAATTCCAGTGGAGTGTAGCTTAATAGGGTTTCATATATTTTTCTTTTATGCTTCTCTGTTTACCTTCCATTAACTCAGTTAAAATGTGGTTTTACAGGTATTACTCCAAGAACTGTGGATGATTTCTTGCCTTGGCAGTCATCTCATAAAGCTGTTATACTTGTTTGTACACATCCCACCTCTCAGTCTAATTAGCTTTTCTTCATTTCATATTACTTGTCTGTTTGATACCGAGTAAGATATGGAATATAGCACTGACTGGGTATTAGAAATGAAAGTTCTTTTTTATGGAAAGCATGAACGTACCAAAGTTTGCTTGAGGATAAAGGAAACATAAGTAGATTATGGTGAAATAACTTGATGACCATTGAACCATGAATTGTACATTTGATACGTGGTTAGGGTATTCCTATACATGCCAGGTACATTAGTCGTTAGTATATCGAATTAGTCAATCTGTATTTTCTATTTGGACCCTACTATTTTTTATGGGCCAAGTGCACGGAGTCAGTCTTGGATCAATCAATGGGAGCTCTTTCCTCCATAGAAAATCTGCAAACCTAATGAAGGGGCTTGTCCCATCTAGTTCGCTGGGACCTCCTGAAAGCCTTAATCGCAGCTACAACAGAGGGCTCTTCAGTGCCCCAGGACACAATATTGGTTTGATTCACCAAATGTTTCCTTTATCCTCAAGCAAACTTTTCTACGTTCACAGGAGCTGCTCAACATCTATAAGAAATAGTGAATAGTGACCTGAAAATGACTCTCCCATGGAGCTTTCTTCTCAATGAAAGATACTTGTTCTCACTTTTCTCATCACGTTATAACAGTTAAGATCATATGTTCTTATAATCTTGTTCCATGGCATTCTATATTTCTCTCTTTGTTCTTGAATGTGTGAAGGAAACTCTGTTCTTTCATATCCTCATTCTTCTTGCTGTTTGGGTCTTTGGGTGTTAAAAGCATTCTCTTTTTGTTATCTTGTTCAATTCCTCATATTTTTATGGTCAGGTTGCAAGTGCTGCTTATGGCTCAGAACATGTTACAGCGCTTGAGGTTCTTAGCAATGTCAAGTCTGGAAATGGATTTGTGATTGGCATAATATTGAAGCCATTTAGGTTCGAAGGACGAAGGCGCCAAGTTGAGGTACCTCTTTTACCCTTTTTGGTTTTTGATATTAACTTTATTCAGATATTAAATATTAAAATCTGATAACTCCGAATTAGTCACAGAAGTGGATATAGTTAAACCACGTTGATCTAGGATGTTATGATGAATGCGAAAAGTAAAAGGCACTGAAGTTCTATTGATTTATTTCTTATGTAGGTCAAGGATTTGCTGGAAAAAGTAAAAAAGCAGGCGAATTTTTGTATTGGTTAGTAACTTGCTTCCAAGTGCTGGTAATGTCACCAAAAGATCATTGTCCCTTTTTGGTGATTCTTAAATGTTTTAACTTTACAAACACCATCCAGTATGTGGTTCCTGTGAGGCTGTGAGCTATGGCAGGACAAATTTATTCAAATTTCAACACAGCTTGAGAGTTTGATTTGCGCAAGACTGTTGATTTTCATATTCATGTTCTATGATGAATGGTTTGTGTTATTTGTAGGGTGTATGAGAATTGCATCTGAATTGCTATACTCAAACCTGGATCTGTTGCTAATAATTGAGAAGTTCAGTCTGGTTGTCATTTGATTTCTGAAATGACATTAAATTGGCACTGGTGTTTCCTCGTTTTATTTTACTAAGCACAGTTTGTTAATGAATTGATGCATCTGAAGTTGTCATGCTCTATAAATTCAGTGCTCATTATATTGCTGCCGCAATTGGATGCTTCTTTTCAGCTGGCTTCCTTTAATAAAATAACTGGAAACAAATCAAACACAGAACAAAACCTGCCCAAGGCAGAAAGCCATGTAATTGATAGTTGTCCACCTATGGAAATGTTTGCTTTGTATTAGAACTATTATCAATGTTGTGATTAATGACAGATTTGACTTTCTGGAGAATTTATTTACTAGATGCATTCATCTGTTTGGCTGGTAAAAATTACCTAAGCTAGGTAGTTCTGGACACAAATATATATTTCATGAACGGAATATAAAAAAATTAAGCATTAGACATGACTTGTCCAAGTTATTGAAAGCATGATAGAGGATGACTACTCAATGTGAGAGTTACATTTTGTTGTATAGGAAAGCTGTTTATAGTGCTGCATACAAGTTACATTTTTATGTTAGTCTAAGAATTGTGTTGATGTATGGCGGCTGCAGTTCTGGACACTGATGCACTTCTTGAAAATGATCTTGTAACTCTGGATGAAGCTCTAAAGACTTCCAACAATGCTGTTTTGATGGCCATGAACACCATATCAATTCTCTTATCTGTAAGAACACTTTTGTTTGCCTTCTTTCTTGGTTTAAAGTTGTCCATGGTGTGCTTGCTGATACTTGTTAGTTATCTCCAACTGCCTGAATTTGACATACTAATTTTGTTGATGTTGACAGGAGGAACATATAAAGCTTCTTAACACAAAAGATAACTTGACCAGAGAACTTCAACTTCACGAGTTTAGAGAAGTCTGTCACTTAACATTCTTATTATTGTTTTGAGTTTTCTATTTGAGGTTCCCTAATTACACAAGTTCTTTATCTGTAAATTTATGAGTTCCCTGCCAGTTTTCTCCTTTCCCAAATATGCTGTAGATGCTCATTCCTTTGCATCGCCTAATCTTTTAAACTGAAGCTTTTGTCATCATCAGATTTTTGCAAGTTACTCTGAAGCAAGGATTGGGTTTGGATCTGGATACAATGTCAAAATTTCGCTTTTGCAAGCTATAAAGGATTGCCCTTTCTTGGGTGTGGACGTGAAGGTTCGATTTGGCTCTTTGCTTGTTATATTGGACCAACTATTTGATTTCTAATTCCATTTGCAAATATTCTTGATTATGAACCAACGTTTTGCTATCTATCTATCAACAAACTTAAACTTCCTGAAACTTAAAACCTCATAATTTTACCTCCATTTAATTTCTACCACAGTACCACTAACACAGCTTCCTTTTT